>JARJLF010000873.1:0-123065 GCA_029378395.1 Mycena leptocephala | reverse complement strand
GACAATGGTTTGAGAGGACAATTTGGATGCTTGCAATGACTCGAGACATGCCTCGGCTTTGATGTTGATGACTTGCGAACGGGGGACGGGATCTTCGCATTGACGTTGTCGATGTACGACGTGTTGCATTACCGGGGTGTGGCATTTTTGGAGAGGAGGAATCATCGAGAGTGTGATTTCAAATTGAAGCATCTGGAGTCGGCACAGCAGTGAGCCTGGATGAGTGCTCGGCCTTTGCGGATGTTGTGGGGATGCGTCAGGTGATGAACAGGCAGCGCCGCATGGTAAGAGGAGCAGGTCGTGGTATAAGGTAGAGGAAGGTTCGTGCTGACGGCGGCGGTCGTGGGTGGAAAAGAGGAAGAAAGGATTGTGGGCGACCAACTTGACAGTTATTTGTATTTGATGCGCACGGACCCAGGTCATCACGCCTTCCTCGCCGTGCCTCTCCTTCCAAGACAGTTTGCTCGCTCGCAACTACATATAACCTGATTCATAGGCTGCTCGTCATCATTGTCTCCGCAAGTTATAGTTGGGTCCAAGTCGTCGACGACTCGTCTCAGAACCGTCCCAGTATAATTCGATAATTCAAGTTGTTAAAGAACAATTTCGGGCAGCGACGTGTCGATTCAAATGGAAATGCTTCGGAAAAAGACTAACACCTGCAGATTGCCTGGAGATAGATTTTGGCTCACATTTCAACATCTAAGAACATTTCACTACCAGGCTTTGGCAATGTTGGCACGACGTTGTAGAGACATGCCGCCAACATATCATTATGAAGGTTTTAAAATTGTTCACACAATCTCTTTCAGATGTCCCGAGTGACATTTCCCGAACCTCGACCTCGAACATTTGAGAAATAACAGACTCGATTGGCGGTGTAGACTCCGACATAAGCCAAAAATGGCTTGCAGTGAGGATAATGGAATAATCAATCAATCTACGGGCGTACTGTGAATCCCACGCTCCACAGTGACCTGCGACTAATCCATGCGTGTTCTCACCGGTATGCCCGACATCGCCCTGAACCCGATCACACATCCAAACATAGTACAGGCTTTTCCATGAAATGCCGGCGGAGATTGCTTTACGAGCATACTGGAACGTCCCTGGAAATCTCCCCACCACGCTTTGAACCCGACGTATCAAGCAAGGAATCTCCCATTATTCGTGTTCAAATTTCTAGTAGAAATCTGGCATAGAAAGGGGGATCACATAGGAAAAGACACCGTGACCTTGGCTGGTTTGGGGCGTGGATCGGTGCGCTTGCGAACGAAGTCCCAGAATTCTTTCGGTTCTTTACACGCCAACAATTCCTGTCGAAGACCAAACTGAAGCGCATGCACCTTCGCTCGCCCGCGGTGACTTCGATCAGTGTCCTTGTCAGGCACATCATCCCCCGTTTTCCATGTCTTCAGTTTCACCGGAGAGGTCTCCTCCAGCGCCGTGTAAACCTTTTGCCGTTTACGAGGCGGGGCATCCTCAGAAGGCAAGGGGGGCGGCGAGATATTCACGTTGATGAAAGTATCACACCGCCCTGTCAAACTCAAGGCCGACTTGGCCAGGGCATATGCACCTCGCTTCGATTCATTGTTGGCTTTGGATTCAATGAACATAAACCCGGTCTCTGTTTTCCGCGCAGCGAGAAGTTGGACAATGGATTTGAAGATGTCACCATTCTGGCCCGGCCAACCCAATTGCGAATTCTTAGCAGCGGAGTAGCATAGCTGCCGTATAATCATCTTTGAGGTGCAAAACACAAGGACACTCTTGTTACAAGGTGCCATCCAGATCGCTTCGTGGATGGCAAACAAACGCCCACGGTCTGCAGATAATTGTCCCGGGCCGGGAACTTGTAGTGCAATGTTGAACGGGGAGTCAGAACCCAAGAAGATACCAGCGCCGGCCCTGGTTTTGTTCCCCTTGGCAGATGCACCTTCGACATAAAATTGTATCGGTATGGAATCTGCGAGCACAGGACCCCAAAGTGATCTTAGGGCCTCGTCTTTGGTTTGTTTTGAGTCCATCGTTGCCTGGTACAGTTCATCAACATCGGCAGAACCCCCGAAATTTGGTTTTTCCGGTCTCTGCCGTGACACAACCGGTGTCTGTGTGAAGACAGTAGCGTCCAGAGTCAGACAGATGCGCATATGATCCGCCCAATCATCGTCTTCAAGAGGAGCAGGAGAAGCAACCTCGAATTTACGAACCAAGGGTAACAGACTCTCCGATACTATGGCATAATCAATGACGGACTCACCGGCACTTTGCCAGGAGGTCATGCGGCCAGGCGATGAAGTCTCCAAGGAAGTACCATTCAGGACGCACAATCCATGTTCAGTGCATTCACGTATGACTGCCCGACCACGTGAATTAATTTTGGCATCCAAATCCGCTGATAATCGCTCCCAGTGCTTGGCCCATTCCAATCCTGATTGCAAAGAGCCTGTCCGGGCATTGATATCAGCTAGGAGAGCAACATGTTTATCATCGCTTTGAGTGCAGAGCGCAATTGTTTCCCAGAGTTTGAGGAATGGTTCGACGTCTGTGAAGCCTTCCCATCGAGAAGACTCTGGAGGTATGTATGCCCCAATGAGCCATATAGTGCCCATATCAAGCACGAGGATGTCAGGTGAACTTAGTTCTGACTTTTTGAAAGTGAAGGTGTTCCGAATTATCAGCGCGATGCCTCCACCGCGCCGACTACCTGTCATTCGTGGCTTCCTAGGAAGCGAAACAAGGTATACCCCGCAGGGACATCAGCGGCTTCATCCTCACCCGGAAGCATATCAGTTTCCGCAAAAAACATGATCTGGTACTCGCGCAGGAGCTCATGAAACTCGGGACTGGTGAGCTTCAACGTGAAGTCATGAAAGATGTTCCAGTACATAACATTTACTACATCTTTAGCTGGGCGCGGACGGGTGCCAGCAGCTCGTTCGTGATCTTTATTGCTATTGTCTGAGCGAGACGGTGGTTCGTTGCCACTACCGTGGCCTCTGAGGCGTCCAGACCAAGTCCCTGTCTTTTGCGAGGAGCTCCCAATTGAGGACAGGAATCCTCCGGCGCCATTTTGCGTAGCAGAAACACTACGCACATAGTCGCTAGTGATCACAGCAAGAAGTCCAGGAGATCCAGAAAAATTATTGACGCAAGGTATAAAAACAGTAGCTGGTGCACCAGCATGCCGGCGGGAACTTTGCGATGCAGGTTTGTCGCCCAAAAGCGGCCGGAAGTGAGCCGAGCGCTGAACAGGTCGACCGGATATACGCAACAAACGGGGTGTTAGCTAACAGGCAGAGAGATCGCGAGTCAGTGGTCTTGGTGGTGAGCAGGCCCCAGCGAGCAGCAACGACAGAAGCGAGACAAGAACGAGGAGTATCATGAACTGGGGAGCCCCGGGCATTGCCTCGCCAATCACGAGCAATCCGAAAGTAGCGATGCGGGGAGACACGGATGGTGACGCGGCAGATCCGAAATCTGTCAAAGGTCCGTGCGTGGGTGCAAAAGTTTCGGGATCGATGCTAGCGGTGCCAACGCACGGGCTGCCCCCGGTGGTCCTCGCTGTGCCCGACAGGCGGCAAGCGGGGCACACACCCTTCTCACGCAGGCCCCTGGTCTCATCAAGCCGGGAGGCACTTGACAATTCCGTCTTGAAAGGGGACGCGGGAGGAAGAGACGGCCGGTATGTGTCCACAGGCGATGTGTCCGCAGGCGACGAATCCCCAAGACAATTGTCCCAGTCTTGAGCTCGAGCAGCGGTACTCCCCAAGACTTTCTGTCTGCTCACACCCAAGGGCGATGCGTGGGTTTCTGGCATCGGAGCGGGACGCGCACACAAATGTGCATGAAACGGTATGTTTCCCCAGTTTGGGCTCGACTGCAGGTACTCCACACCAAGATGTCTTGAGCATCAGCATTCAGGGGCAATGTGGCAGTTTCCGGGGCAGGAGCAAGGGCTAGCAAGCAGATGGCCAGATTCGACATCATGGTGAAAGTCAATGTGAGTCTGGCATCCCGACTTTCTTGATCACTGCCCGCTCCTCGATCTCCTGGAATCTCATCATACACCACCTTCCCCGGATTTGACATGCCTCCAAAGAGGAGTGCCCTATGGGACTTCTACACCCGCGGTCCTAAGCAAAATTCCTCCCACTACATGGCGTTTTGTAAGCTCTGCATCAAGCACCATCTTGGCCCCGCCCACCTAACCCTCGCCCTATTGTTTGGAGGGGTAGTTGCGCGCGCTGTGGAGAAACCTCGCCGAGCCCAATTTACTCGGAAGTCTTACTCATGGAGCTGCTGGCTACGGAGGAGACTGATGAGCCTGACGATGGGGCTCTCTCTGGCTCCGAGGATGAGTACTCAGATAGTTAAATTAACTGCACGACGATTCTATTACTGTGGTGGTATTCCGTTTTAGGAAAATTTTATTTAAGGCTTAATTAAGCTCCCTTATTAACCTCCTTAAGGTCTTAAGCTTAGCAAAAAGTTACCTTAATAAGGCTTAGCTCACCTGCATTGCGAGCCTAATCCCTATCAATTCCAATAAAAAAATGTGTTATGGTCTATTTACAAGTATTTCATCCCACTATGACCGTTTTGATTCGGGCGGAACTAACAATGAGGTATACTTAAAATGTGGAGACAACTTAAATTGTTCAAGGTTTATGCTAGCATTTCATTTGGAGTGATTCGACCCAGAAACGTGCTCAAACGACCGCATTCATTATTTTTGGCCGGACTGTATTGTCACTGCAAATCAAATCGAGTGCAAAGGTATGAGAGATTGTGGCAGAATCATCACAGCGTGACAATTGGAGCAGAGTTCCGAACGGAAGCATGCCAAATTCAAACATGAATTCAGAGCTCAGAAGAGCAACTCCAGGGACAAAGCAAACCAGTTCATGGTTTTTGATCTCGAGATTGCGGCAGCATGAATACGAGTCAAATTGTTCAAGGGGGGGGGATTTATTATACTCGCATGGTCCACAGTCAATCAGATGAGCAGCTGTGTGTTCGAGTGCTGTAGTTCTCTGTATAGTGTGGTACATAGATGCAATAAACTGTTTCCTGGTTGCGGTTGATTGATTGGGAAGCCCTAAATATAAGTTGCATAGAATATCCTGAAAATATGTTTGCCAATACTTGGAAAATATGTAGATCCCGCGAGGACGAACCGCCTCCGTCTCAAAAAGCATGCCAAGAGTGTCGACGGATTGATGTGCGTCATCAAGAGCCGGGGTCCTGGTGACAAGCCCACGAGGTGGGCTATTACCTCGACAAGTATACTCATCACCTTCTCACGCCTCACCGAGTTCTTTCAGCACCTTCTCGACTTCCCAAGCTCGGTTTTCCTCTCTGAGCTGACATCGCTCCTCCTATTCGATATTTGTTTCAGGGTGGTGATATTGCTGAGAACATAATGAACATACCTCAAGAATTATTCACTTTTCTTAGAGCTATCGCCGCCTCGGTGATTTCTCTTCCTCTGTCAGTCTCATCCTCCTCGATATTCTCCATATGGGGGTCGGTAGAATCAGGCGTGACGACAGAACAAGCACTGGTGGTACAACTCTGTGTGAGATAGCTGCCCAAGGAGTCGATCCGATTCTCAAGAAAGAAGTCTTTATCTGAAGGCGCAAGACTTGTGCAATGTTTCGGACCGTCCAAGAAGGCAGTGAGTAGAATGAGTGCAGTTTTATCGGAGGTTTCTGATGATCTGGACCTTAATAGATCTGTCGTGGGCGGTGAGGGAAGGGAAGGTTCAAAGTAAGTCTGCTCCGATCGCAGTCGATTTACAGCCCATGTCAGTACCGAGGGCGCGAATCGAAAATTTCTGTTTTGGGATGTTTCCAAAGAATTCCCTATATCTCTGTCAGTTCTTCACCGATTCACATGAAAACTGAACAGATCTACTCAGCTAATTCATGCACAATTAGTGATAGAGAGGAACTTGCGAAAATATTACGTATTAGGTAAGTTATGTTTTGGGGCTGTTTTTGCACTGAATACCATCTAGCATGATGAGAACATTTCCCAGTGACCTAGAATTTTGGGAGAGACAACGTGTATATGTTATGAAACAAGTGATAGAGCCAGAACTATATGAAATGTCCAGATGAATGTGATCTTGGCAATATCTCTGAAAGCCAAAAACTGCCAAATGTTTTCACTGGAGCTAGAAGGACTGCAACTGAATTATCCTCACTTATGGCTCTATCACATGTTTTGTCAGGTATGCATGTTGTCTCTCCCAAAATCCTAGGTCACTGGGACATGTTCTGGCCATGCTAGACGGTATTCAGTGCAAAAACAGCCCCAAAACAGAAATTACCTAATCCATAATATTTTCACATATTCCTCTCTATCACTAATTGTGCATGAATTAGCTGAATAGATCTATTTAGTTTTTATGTGAATCAGTGAAGAACTGACAGAGATATAGGGAATTCTTTGGAAACATCCCAAAACAGAAATTTTCGATCCGCGCCCTCGGTACTGACATCGGCTGCTCCTCCTGAGTCTTGTAGGGTGGAGGAAGTAAGTGATAATGCCACATTATTATACGGTCGATTGACCTGAATAAATCGCTTGAATTCTGTGTAAGCAAGATTTGGATGCGGATCATGGATGAGATATTGAAAGATAGTAGGGCTGAGGATCGCAAAGATTGAAATCCTCGCAGGAGGCTGTGGTACTCCCGAAGCTCATCCAGAACAACCTGCTGCTGGACGCGATACCTAGCGGTGAAGTCCTTCTGCGGGGAGCCGAGCGAACGGGCGGAAGATGATGCAACTGGGGGAACAACTGGCACGTTGTTGGACTTATGCAGCGTGTAATTCACTTTGAAATTTTCATTAAGTGCTGTCTTCAAAGCCTCAAGTTGAAGGAGGAGATCTTCGTCGTGACAGAAATCAGCTTTGAGCCCTTCGTACGAAATACGAGGGTCAAGTACGGTAGGCGAGAGCTACGCGGTTCGATTCAAATCAAGAACCGCGGTTCGGCCGTTACCTGCCGGCATCTTCCGGTTCCCATAACTCCGGTGACTATGTCCTCAACTCGTCCCTAGTCCCTCAACGCCCCCGCCGCCCTCTGCCACCTCCCGCCCATCGCGCCACCTCCCGCCCATCGCGCCGCCTCCCGCCTCCCGCCTCCACCGCTCCCACTCAACCGCAGACTGATTGGTGACGTAAGTACGCGGGACACGATATTGCGTGCACTCGTTGTGTCAAAATACAGTTTTGATGCGAAATCTCAGCCCATCGTGCCGATGATCACATGCATTTGTTTGGATTGACATGGAGAGCCCTCAGCTCCTGTTCAAAAGCACTGGGGCTGTCAAAACAAATCTAAAGAGACAGTTCAAACCGAAATTTCGCTGGCTATCCTCCCAGCAAGATCCTGTCAAAATCCGGCCTGAAATGATTGCACAGGGGACAAAATACGGTTTTGGTGCGAAATATTGTCCCATCATGCCGATAGTCACATGCATTTGTTTGGATTGACATGGAGAGCCCTCAGCTCCTGTTCAAAAGCACTGGGCCCATCAACACAAATCTAAAGAGACAGTTCAAACCGAAATTTCGCTGGCTATCCTCCCAGCAAGAGACCGTCAAAATCCAGCTTGAAATGATTGCACATTGGACAAAATACTGTCAAAATACAGTTTTGATGTGAAATCTCGGCCCATCATATCGATGATCACATGCATTTGTTTGGATTGACATGGAGAGCTCTCAGCTCCTGTTCAAAGGCACCGGGCCTGTCAAAACAAATCTAAAGAGACAGTTCAAACCGAAATTTCACTGCCTATCCTCCCAGTAAGATCCCGTCAAAATCCGGCCTGAAATGATTGCACAATTAGTGATAGAAAGGATGTTGTGAAAATATGTCATATTGGATGATCTGCCATTTTGAAGTTTTTTGGCGATGAATCTGATCTGGCATGCCCAATTCATGTCCTACTGGCCTGAGCTTTGGCTAGGAAAGACTTGTTAACATTATAAAACATGTCATAGGGTCAAAAGTACATAATATCTTGTCTTTGGTTCAATCCCCATAATATTTCAGAGCCTTTTGGGTTCAGTCTGCACCATCACCCACCGCTAACGAAATCGTCAAGAAACTACGAATTGAGATGGATCAAGCAAAAGCGGACATGAAGCAGGCGAAAGCTGAAGCCAAGGTTTGCCGCCTCCACTTGCATGCGCACTCGACTCACAGTCTAGCGCAGTCCAATTCCTTGGGCTGCGTTAAAGCACCGCCTGGTCCTCGTACCCTCCTCCATTCGACCCCGGATGATGCTACAGGTGCGTCGGAAGCACCTTCGCGACCACCAACGCCGGAAGCAGTGGATGTCTCGCCATGTCCCGCACCTACCGGTGCATCGGAGGTGCCTTCGCGACCATGATGACGTCGAGTATGCTCTTTCCGGTGAGGCAGTTCTATTTTGAAAAAATAGAATTATCATAGGAGTAGTATCTATGATGTTTTGTGGCCCTAAGGACATGCAAATCACACCGGAGAAAGTAAAATTTCAGCTGAGCTGACAACGTCCCAGAATGTAATAGTTTCACCGCCGGGCTGAAAGCTCACCCGATTTTTTTACAATCAGGCAAGCTGAAAACGATGCTGAGACGTTAAGATTCGGGCGTGCTTTCAGCAAGACTGAAAGCACCGATGTCAGCCGTGGTTTCAATGGCGCTGAAGGCGTACCCGACAGTGATAATTTCAGGCGCGGTAACAGCCTATCTGAATTTATAGGCTTCAATAATGCCGAAATGGACTTTTGAAAACAAAAGTTTCCGCGACGGTTCCGGCACGTCCGAAACAATAAGTTTCGCCCGCACTTTCGGCCGTCTCCGAAACCGCCGTCGAAAGTCCTGCTTTCGGCCTTGCTGAAATAATACCGCAGGTGAGCTGCAGCTCATCTGCCGCCCTGCTGCATCTCATCCGAAGCCGAGAAGTTGTGACCAAGACCACTTAATCTATATTCAGACTATTATTTACACAAAGAAGTGCTATCTTCTCGCGCTATTGAGAGGTATGCAAATCCAACTTCTAGTCAGTCCTACAACGCATTGATCAGTTATAGAAAAAAGTTGGGAGCGAGATATGAATACCCTCGACAGATTCAGGATAACAGACCGTTCATCAGAGAAATCGAATCGCGCACAGTGGGATATCACCCTGGATGGATGAATGGAATCCAGGGGTTGGTCATCCAGCATATGCGACGAGTACGTCTGTGCGGGAAAATGCGGGAAGGCTTTAAAGGGATCGAATTTAGTGGAGGGGAGGGGAGCTTGGCGTTTGATAAGGAAAGTGACTTCGTTCCCAGCTATTTCAATTTTTTGAATGCTCCCAGCGGTCGCTGAAGATGATGACTGGGGATAGAAGAGTACAAGGCTGTTGCCCAAATGGGTTGACGCCCGCGAATAGTTGAAGCCCTTGTACGTGTAGTGCGCATGCTCCCGATCAATGCTAGGTTTTGGAACATCCTCATCGCGAAAGTCCCGACGAGTAAAGGAAAGATCAAAGAGTCATTTAAACTCAAGAATGCCCACTAACTTTAGGTAGTGGGTCCTGTAGCGCCCTATTTCAAGTATGCAATTTCCCACGAACTTTCGGCCGACCCGAAAAACCCGATCATTATGGCGCGATTTGCTTGTCCCTGTTTCCTGAATTTGATGTCTGTGCTTGTGGACGGAATCTCGACGATCAAAGCTTCGATCTCCCACCTTTTGCCTCAAACTGTTGTTTTGACCGGTTTCCTCTCTCGTCTGCACGCCCCTGCCCCTGGTCCGCTTTGCTTCATCATATCTGTTCACTGCGCTCTGGCCCGGGGGCCATTTTCTCTCCGACTGGCGTGCCTCGAATCTCCATACTTGCAGACGGATATTTGTCTTGGCCTTGACTGGGTCTCTGGTGTCCGACAGTGGTCCCTGAGCTGTGGGTTCGGCCTGCGGGCCGAGTTCGATCTCAATGACCTGTTCCATGCTGTCCCGGAGTGTGAGTGCCCAGCTCTTCGGTTTGTGACTTCAGCTCATGTTTTGGCTGCCAGCGTCCACTTCCTCGGCGTCTTCACTTCCATTTCGTATGTCCTCGGCTGTATTCAGCCATTCATGTTCTGATCTGTTCTTCCAGTGCCTTCTTCGGGCAGAACCGTTGCTTCGCCATCGGGCCCTATTGTGGGGAGCATTTACGATGAACGTATGTCCACGTCTGTCTCGGCTCTTTTCGTTCGCTCACCTATTCTCCAGGCTGGGACTCTGGCCCTAAGGGGTCAGATCCCCCTTGGCCCGCGACCTCTGTTTACAATCATGTGCATGCTGTTCCACACAATGAAATATATTGCATAGCATACACGTTCCCTGCACACAATGAAGCGTACACGCTTCAGCATACGCACGCATATGCACGCCGCGAAATAAATCAGCATGAATCTACGTTCGAATGTCACATTGGACGAAATATTTTTCCTTCGAATGCCTCCGATCACCCACCAAGTACTCTGCCATCAGCGTCGTCGTTTACTGCTCATCGCACTTGAAAAATGCCATGTCCAACTATCCGAGATGGAATTCAAGGACATTGACTTGCATTTTGAACCACGTGACCCTATCGCCTTTTCAATGGTCCACATTTTGAAACGCGTCACTTGACATCCTGCAATCAATTCCAATAAAGCCCCAGGGCCATTTCTGTGCCGTGCGTTTCAGAAATTGATAGCCCTGATCCCTGCGAACATTCACAGTTATTCAGATTGTGCTCGGCATTATTGCACTTTGCATTAATGGTTTGCATTTTGAACCGTGTGACCCATAAACTGAGCCTGTCATCAAGTTTTCAGGGAAATTAACCCATAAGAACTCGGGCGCCAGGACAAACAATGTTTTGCATCGGGAAATCGGTTGAAACACCATCTATGCCCTCCGTCGTCTGGTGAACAATATATATTGTGGCTAAAGCGGGGATCCGTGCTAAAACCCATGAGAAGCGGCAGAAGGGGCTCAAGTCCAGCATATGGTAGTCTGTAGAAAGGGCAATAACGCCTCTGAGCGATATTCTAAGCGATAGAATTGTTCAGAATGACCGAGGTTATCCATTTCCAAAAAGACCGGCGCAGAAGATGGCTCTGGGACCGCGCTGGAATTGAAATAAATCCGAAGAGCAACGAATTCAGCTTCGGCCCCGGCTCGCCCCGCCGTCGAGGTCACGCGTTTCAAAATGTCGACCATTGAAAGCCCTGTAGAAAGGGCAATAATGCCTGCGAGCGGAATTCCAAGCGATGGAACTTCAGAATGACCAAGGCTATCCATTTCCAAAAAAGACCGGTGTAGAAGATGGCTCTGAGACCGCGCTGGAATTGAAATAAATCCGAAGGGCAGGGAGCTTCGGGCGCGGGGCTCATCCCAATTAGGAAAGCTATCCTATCAACGCCTTTTGGCTGCCAGAATCGAGAATTTTTTATTTGCGACCTCATTTTCAGCTGAATCCCTCCAGGATTTGGCTACCCTCTCATTTTCATAGATGATGGATGTCCCTATGCACTCAAAGAGTGGTTTTCTCTAGGCGTTTTAAACGTCGAAAACAATAAATTATCTTGAAGACTGATGTCGTAATCGCGCTGACTCAATTGTAAAATTTAACACTTTTGATCGGAGGCGGTGTCCGAGACAGTCCGAGACCCACCGAAAACTTATGAGGACCCCCGGCCCACGATTCGGACCCTCCTCCTCTTGTGCACAGCATGTCCAAACTTTTGGAGGTTGATGTCCAGAACTTTAGTTCCCGCCTACCTCTTGAGAAAGGCATTACGATCAGATTACTCGCTTACCGAACAGTGACTCATCTCCGAAAGCGGCAGCTATTCGCAATGCTCCAGACTGGAGTATTTTTCACCAGAGTGTCACAACTCAACACAACTCACCAACGAGTCTGAGTCTGAGAGTGTCGCAAGTAGCACATCCCCTCATTTGCTCCTCCTCCAAATCCTTGTCGCGAGAGATCCGTGTTTGCAAGGTTGAATGAGAGAGTAGCTCGAATTCAGTTCGAGAGAGTCGCTAGAGACTGGAGATCCGCGATCTCTTGCAGGCAAGTACAACCAATCAATCAAATGGCAATACATTCAACTATAGACGATAATGCAACACAATAGAATCAGGAGTCGGTTGAGGAAAAAAATTTCATTTCCCCCGGAGCCCAAACTCCACGAGACTACTTGGCAGTCGTTGCCGAAGAGAATTTGGTCACGGACTTGGTGCCTGGAACATTGGTGAGGACACAAAAAGGTACACCCCTCCCAAAAGAGAGAGAGAGAGAGAGAGATTTTTTTAAAAGGGGGATGTTACCTTCGCTGATGGCATGCTTGGCGAGTTCACCGGGAAGAATGAGACGCACGCTGGTCTGGATCTCCCGCGATCCGATCGTGGACTTCTTGTTGTATTTGGCGAGCTCTGTTCGGCAAAGAAGGGTGAGGACAGAGACGGAGACGACGCGGAGAGCAGATTAGGCGTACTGGATGATTCCGAAGCGATGCGCTCGAAGATGTCGTTGACGAATGAGTTGAGGATGGCCATGGCCTTGTTCGAGATACCCGTGTCGGGGTGGACCTGTTTGAGCACTACAACGCGTCGGCAAGGACCCATCCGTAGTGATGTGATGCGCACCCTTGTAGATATACGAGTTGTAGGTCTCTTTTCGCGTTTTCTTGCGCTTCTTCTTATCACCGTCAGCGGTGGGAACCGACTTCTTGGTCGCGGTCTTCTTGCCCACCTTAAACCCCTGGTTCAGCAATGCGTCGACACTAAAAAGAGGAGCGACATACTTTGGCGGGGGACTTGCCAGCAGACGAGGCAGGACCTTTGCTGGCAGTAGATGCGGGCTGGAGAGGAAGGTGAGAACCGGGAAAGGTCGAAGGCAATGTTTGACACGCCTTGTGCGAGTCGGGGCGTTTACTGGCAGTGGATGCAGGCTAGAGAGAAGGTGAGAACGGAGCAAGGGTCAAGGCAATGTTTGACAACTTTAGGTGCCATGAGCTTGAATGGGGCGAGGATGGCGGATGTTGTATTCGGAACAAAAGGGAGGAAGAAAGGCTTGTCGCAATCATGACGGCACCAACGTTGGTCTTATTTGGTCTGATGCGCACGGACCAGGCGTCCAAGCTACGTGAAAATAAATGTTCGCTGTACGACCAGTATTTATGCTGAGCTACTTTGGCAGGTACAAGGAGGACAGGTGGATGCTGCGGGTTGAGCTACCACAGTGCTAGAACTACGTTGTGTCACAGATATGGGTGCGGAAGGCCCTGGGTGTGACTAGTGATATTCTGGCTTTGGCTTTGGTACGAAGGCTAAAGCTAAGCCAAAATCTTGGCCTGCGGTGGCTTTTGGCCCGGGCTGGCCATCTCTCAGGCCAAAGCCAGTCCCCAGAATATGAAGGATCCTGAGTCCCAACCAAAAATATGTTGAAGCGGGAAGGTCTGATTAGTCTTAGCAAGAGGTGAGAAGCATTGCGGGCGACATCGTGGTTGAGAAAATGATATCGATCCGGCCAAAAGGTAACACAGAATCAGCAGAGCAGCTTGATGCTATGGATCCCCAGGAGAAACCAGAAGTGGTGAGAGATCATTGCGGGACTCTTGATCCTGGAAGTATGGTTGCAATTCCCGTGTTGATTTGACGACAGACAGTAAATTGGGGCACGAGAGACATGGGCTAAAGATGGTAGCTGTTCGAGCGAAAGGAATGATGTCCATTTATATCTCAGGAATCCTCGAGGAGTGTACGTGGCCTCCCGGCTTGATTAAGATCTTTGGACTGCGCCCTGGCAGGCAGCCACAACATTCTGTCAAGAAACGCTGCGCGATAGGTCAGCTGTTGAGCCTCATGGGGCTCTCATGTGGGAAATTAACCTGCGCAGGAAACTTTGACATTGAGAAAGGAGGACTAGGCGAGAGTCAGAGGGAAGGAGATACACTAGATGGGGATGAGTGCAAAGAGATGCAAAGAATCGCCGAGGTAATCGTTAAAGAACGGTTAATATGCAGTGGCGGAGTGAAATACAGACTAGGCCAGTGCAAATTTCTTCGTTTCAGCCCTCCAGTTTTTATGTATCAAATCTCGTCAAAATCGGCAACAGGATTCCTTGGACGCGCCCATGTAGCACCTCAGTACCTGCCAAAATTTGTGGAATTTCTGGGACGGACGGACTGTTGTGCGCGAGGTTGAAACCATGTTTGGCCCCGTGCAAGTTTCTCCGTGCCAGCCCTCAATTTTTTCTGGGTCAAATCTTCTCAAAATTGGCCACAGCATTCGTTGGACGCCCATGTAGCACCTCAGTACCTGCCAAAATTTGTTGAATTTTGGGAGGGACAGAATGTTGTGCGCGATGTTGAAACCAATTTGGTTCAGTGCAAGTTTCTTCGTGCCAGCCCGCAATTTCTTCTGGGTCAAATCTCCTCATAATTGGCCACAGCATTCCTTGGACGCCCTTGTAGCACCTCAGTACCTCCCAAAATTGGTGGAATTTCTGGGAGGGATGGAATGTTGTGCGCTGTGTTGAAACCATTTTTGGCCCAGTGCAAGTTTCTTCATGCCAGCCTCAGTTTTTTCTGGGTCAAAACTCCTCAAAATTGGCCACAGCATTCCTTGGACGCCTATGTATCACCTCAGCACTTGCCAAAATTTGTGGAATTTCTACAGTGCCATCCGTCACCTCGTGACTACCGCTTTGGGCGTAAACAAACCTAAACTTTGTAGCCTTTCAGAGGTCGGGCAAAAATTTGTTTGTCCTCAAAAACTGCGGGAATCAACTCAGTTTGATAGTAGCTATCCATCTTGTAAAGGGCTAAGATGTCGGATAAGTTTTCAACTTTTGGACCCCAAAAAAATGACCAATTGCACAGCCACCGGCTGATAACCGCACGCGCCAGGCCCGGGCCGGTCCAAAATCAAGATATTTCACAGTGCAGCACATATTTGGGTCACATTCAAGCGGCTGGACACCAGAAATAGGCCAAAAATACGAAAAATGGCGAACTTATTGTGAGCATTGCGAGACCCAAGATTTTCAAAAAAACTTAAAATAATTTTGATGACGGTCGACGACCAACTTCCTCCTTTCAAAAACTGTAAGAGACAAAGTTGTAGAGCTTCTAATTCTAAGACCTGCCATGTTCTCCGAATTTCAATATCTCGAAAACTGAATCCTCAGTGACCGAATATTTCTTGGCACGTGAAATAGGGGTAAGGGCATCTCTTTCGCTCCTATCTCGTTCTCACTGTACCTCTGGCGCTCCCAGTGACCAGAAATCGCTGTCTTGCTGTTCTCGGTGTATCCTGCCTTCTGCCTGTCCACTCACAGCACTGCCAAGTCCATGGGTTGCCCATTTTCAATGGTCTACAATGTCGACAGAACAACTAAATGGAATGTACTTCACAGTATTTTGACCACTGTGCAATCATTTCAAGCTGGATTTTGATGGGGTCTTGCTGGGAGGATAGCCAGTGAAATTTGGGTTCAAACTGTTGCTTCAGATTCATTTTGATGGCCCTGGTGCTTTTGAAAAGGAGCTCAGGGCTCTCCATGTCAATCCAAACAAATCCAGGCTGTCACCAAACAACGTACCGAGATTTCGCACCAAAACAGTATTTTGACCGCTGTGCAATCATTTCAAGCCGGATTTCGACGGGGTCTTGCTGGGAGGATAGCCAGCGAAATTTGGGTTCAAACTGTTGCTTCAGATTTATTTTGACAGCCCTGGTGCTTTTGAAAAGGAGCTCAGGGCTCTCCATGTCAATCCCAGCATGTGAACCTTGGCACAATGAGCCGAGATTTCACACCAAAACAATATTTTGACTACTGTGCAATCATTTCAAGCTGGATTTTGATGGGGTCTTGCTGGGAGGATAGCCAGCGAAATTTGCGTTCAAACTGTCGCTTGAGATTTATTTTGATGGCCCTGGTGCTTTTGAAAAGGAGCTCAGGGCTCTCCATGTCAATCCAAACAAATCCAGGCCGTCACCAAACAATGTGCCAAGATTTCGCACTAACCTGCTTCCCATCCACAATCCTGGGAATTTCGATTTTCAATGCCCGTGCGGCGTAATTTATTCTTCGAAGGCCCGCACCGGAGTTTGAGGCGAATTTTTAGCGATCAGTATTCGGCCAATACAAGGTGTATTGGCCGGATATTGGTCAAAAATTTTGGCCGACCATTATTCTGGCAGTACATGGTGTTTTGACCAAATATTGGCCGCACTTTCTGACTTAGACAATTCTCAACGGCCGGCACGTGGTGTCCGGTCACACGTGACAATCACACTTCTCCTGCTCGCCACCATCATCTCTGCCCAAAAGATCCACACTCTGCCCTAGTCCTTCATCCACCACACTCATACAATTATCTATGTTATTGGACCCTTCTGAAGACATTTTCCACCGGAATCGGCCCACCAATGGCCCCACACGACAATTTTCAATTATCCACCAACAATGGCAGGCAAAGGACTCGAGAGTCGTTAATCGCCCTGAAAATGCATCTATCACCTCGTATGTCATCCATATGTCCTATTCTAGTTCAAATTTTGGCTCACCTGGCCGAAATCATCCAAACCAGTGACTTAGATCCTCGAACGGTTCTCTACTTGACGGTTGTTGTGAAGATTAGCCCACTTTTGACTTGTAAATGCTCCCTGGACATCCCAAAAGGTGCTCCCGAGCGGATTTCCAATGGTGGAAGGAATGCAGGATGCAGGATCTGGAGAATGTCGAAGGTACATATCACGAGGCACTGCCAAGCAGATGCAGATGCTGCAGAGTCGGAGATAAACTCTCTGCTGGAGCACTGCACCTGAGATGTTGTTGATGCACCCCTGGTGTAAAGCCCATTCATTCTTGTGGGTTGTTATTGTCAAGCACCAGTCTGATGGCTCTGTTGAATGCTAAAAGGTGAGACCTGTTGCAGATGGTTGGGGCAGAATAAATCCGAAGAGACAATTTGAACCCAAATTTTGCTGGCTATCCTCCCAGCAAGACCCCGTCAAAATCCGGCTTGAAATGATTGCACAGTGGTTTAAATACTGTTTTGGTGCGAAATCTTGGCACAGTGTGCCGAGGTTCATGTGCATTTGGTGGGATTGACATGGAGAGCTCTCAGCTCCTGTTCAAAAGCAGCAGGGCCGGCAAAAGAAATCCGAAGAGACAGTTCAAACCCAAATTTTGCTGGCTATCCTCCCAGCAAGACCCAGTCAAAATCTGGCTTGAAATAATTGCACAGCAGTCAAAATACTGTTTTGGTGTGAAATCTCAGCTCATTGTGCTGATGTTCACGTGCATTTGTTTGGATTGATATGGAGAGCCCTTCCGCTCCTTTTCAAAAGCACCAGGGCCAGCAAAATAATCTGAAGAGACAGCTCAAACCCAAATTTCGCTGGTGTGCTGAGGTTCATGTGCATATTGTTTGGATTGACATGGAGAGCCCTCGGCTCCTGTTCAAAAGCACCAGGGCCAGCAAAATAAATTCGAAGAGACAGTTTGAACCCAGATTTTGCTGGCTATCCTCCCAGCAAGACCCTGTCAAAATTCAGCTTGATATGATTGCACAGTGGTCAAAACACTGTTTTGGTGTGAAATCTTGGATTGACATGGAGAGCCCTCAGCTCCTGTTCAAAAGCACCAGGGCCAGCAAAATAAATCCGAAGAGACAGTTTGAACCCAAATTTTGCTGGCTATCCTCCCAGCAAGACCCTGTCAAAATCTGGCTTGATATGATTGCACAGTGGTCAAAATACTGTTAGTTAAAATCGGGCTTGAAATGATTCCACAGTGGGCAAAATGCTGTTTTGGTGAGAAATCTGATTGCACAGTGATCAAAATACTGTTTGGTGCGAAATCTTGGCTCATTGTGGTGAGGTTCACGTGCATTTGTTTGAATTGACATGGAGAGCCCTCAGCTCCCTTTCAAAAGCACCAGGGTTGTCAAAATAAATCCAAAGAGACAGTTCAAACCCAAATTTTGCTGGCTATCCTCCCAGCAAGACCCCGTCAAAATCCGGCATGAATTGATTGCACAGTGGTCAAAATACTGTTTGGGTGTGATTCAACCTAAAAGGTTATTCCCATTTCAAGTCTATCTTGATCATATCGGTGTTCTAAAGAAGTGATTTATCATGTGTAGGGCCCGTACCTACGGCGGGTCCACAGCTCATTGGGACCAAACCCGGGGTGGCTCTGCAATAACAGAGTTTAATTACTTACAACAACAATATTAATATTTCAACATGCACCGGTGTTTTTGACACCTCGCAGAAACAATTTAGACACTCCGGGATTCTACCACCCGATTTCGGCCATCAACCTCCACGTGACATACTGGATTATTTCGATCAAATTGACAGTCACATGTCACGCACCCCCATGTCGATATCGAAATTTGGTCGAGGTCACGTGTCATGCAGGCGACTGTTGAATAGGTCGACAGTCACGAAAATCCCCCAAAATCGCTATAAAATTAAAAGATAAAATTTCCCGTCTTTCAGTGTCCTCAAAAGTCCAGAATCTACCCATTTCTCTCATCTTTAAGCCCCTGGTGCTCTTTCCTCGCCAAACGGCCCTTCTCTTGACCCAAATCAACGCCAACAGAAAGAAACATAAAATACAGTAGGTAACATGGAATGAATGCAAATATTTCTGGGATGTACTCGCTCTTTCCCAAATCCCAAATCTCATTCCAAGTGTTAAGGGCTGAGTCCGCCTTGCTATTCAAATGAATTATACTCACAACTTTCTTTTGGTCTTGTTTAGTTTTGGATCATCTCGGCTGAGTCTGCCATCCTGTTCAAATGAATTATACTTACAAACTTTCTTCGGTCTTCTTTGTTTTTGTCCATTTACAAGATTTGAAGCCCAAGTGCCTGCGGTTGCGAGGTGAGTTTCCAATCGACCTCATACTTGTAAGCTATTACTGTGTACCTCGTTCTCCTGCGTGTCCGCTCAGCCGAACGCGGTGCTGGTTGGCACCTAGTATCGGTGAGATCGGCTTGACGCGAATCATGCACTCCTTCCGCTCAGCCCTTCCCGATGTCCCATACCCCTGTCCTCATTCAGATTTGCTCACGGAAATTACCCACTGTACTTGACCTCAAACGCTCACCTCCATCTGGGCGTTGTTGCAGCCGCTGTACTCCCGATCTCCTCTCACGGTATCCAGCTTCGGACCGCCACGATGCATGGCTAAAAATGTTCGCCTCGGACTTCCTTTTTCTCATCCCAACTTTCTCTCGTCGACAACGGATGGACTCCGTCTCTTCTACAGACTCTCGTAGCACGGCCGGCAACCATTCCCCGACTCGACCCACATTCATTCCCTTCACACACAAGGTCCAGCTCTGTAAGGAACAGCGGGACGACTTGGTAGCGGCTTTAGACAAGTGGAGAATTGAGAAACAGGCGCGCCGAGCAGGCGGCCGATCCCTCTTCTCAAAACAAGTCTTTCTTCCCGATGCACAACTCAAAAAAATAGCGGACCATGGAGGAGACTTTCTTCGCGCTGCTACGGTCACGCCAGATTTAATTGGCAAGTTTGCCCAGTTGGACCTTGCTTCTAACGAGGATCTGAAAGACATGGCATCCGTCATTATGGATTGGCGACCTGACGCGCAGCTTGCAATTGGTCTGACACCGCGGGGAGGGCATCGACAGAAGCAACAGAACACTGCGATGTCAACGTCGCGCAGCACTGACGAAACACCACGTCGTCCGATGCAGCCCATCGCCCAGCCTTCGTTTTCACCGGCTCGTTTGGCACGCGGCCGTCCGCGGGGTCGGGGTCGTGGCCGTGGTGCAGGAGCAGCAGCCCGACAGCCGCAGACGACAACCGTTAATGCCAGCGATGTTTTTGCACCCGCAATGTCATCATTCACCATCGCACCCAACCCCCCACCTATACATCCCTCGCCGCACTCAGTCGACATCTCAGTAACAACTTCATGGTGTTCCCTCAACGCCGTACATGCCATATTACTCGCCCGCTTACCTGAGGACCGGGTAAAAAATCCAAGGACGTCGAAAACTGCGTTTTTGGATTGCGAGTTGATTAAGCCTACTCCCGAGGCAAGCAGACAAGAATTGAGGCTTCTATGAGTGTCCTGGCAGCGACGATTAAAAAGTGTCAAAAATGGAAATTTTTCGTCTGCGCCCTAAGTTCTGCAAAGAGCTGTAGTGGCCTCCCTCAAATCGCCAGATGACTGGGCCCAGACATTGGCAGTGACATACGAGGAGCTCGGGTACTCCAGGTCAAATTTGTGGCTGAGGTAAGCACTTTTTTGACCATTTCCTGGCAAGACAGCTGTAGCACTCCGCATTTGTGTTGGATTGCCCTAGATTTTTAATATGTTGGACTTCCATGTATTATCTAGTTCCTGAAATCGGTGTCGAAAGTTGGTCGATGTCACGTGTCACGGGGGACTTTCAGATTTTAAAACTGGGTTTAAAATGAGCCTACACAAGTGAATTTGGCACAGTTTGTCCGGAACAAATGCAAAATTCAAACGAATCACCTGATTTAGTATGGAGAGGTTGTGGCTGCCCAGAAGGGAATTCTGAAGAGACAGAAAGTCTTAGAATTGTGCTGGCTACAATCTGGGATGGTGTGACTCAATGCACTGTTTTTCCTGCGCTCTGAATGCAAAATTCAAATGAATCACCTGATTTAGTATGGACAGGTTGCAGCTCTCCAGAACGGAATTATGAAGAGACAGAAAGTCTTAGAATTGTGCTGGCTACAGTCTGGGATGGTGTGACTCAATGCACTGTTTTTCCTGCGCTCTGAATGCAAAATTCAAATGAATCACCTGATTTAGTATGGAGAGGTTGCAGCTCTCCAGAACGGAATTATGAAGAGACAGAAAGTCTTAGAATTGTGCTGGCTACAATCTGGGATGGTGTGACTCAATGCACTGTTTTTCCTGCGCTCTGAATGCAAAATTCAAATGAATCACCTGATTTAGTATGGACAGGTTGCAGCTCTCCAGAACGGAATTATGAAGAGACAGAAAGTCTTAGAATTGTGCTGGCTACAGTCTGGGATGGTGTGCCTCAATGCACTGTTTTTCCTGCGCTCTGAATGCAAAATTCATGAGGCGGGGAGAAGTGCATAGCACGAACACCAACCTCACAATGTGTGTTAGAAACCCTGGAAAGTCACAACTTACAAGCTCTTTCTCAAACCAGAAAAGTGCGAGTTTGAATGCACAGAGATTGAGTATCTTGGGGTTACTATTTCACACAATTCAATGAGAATGGATCCGGTCAAGATCAAGTGTGTTATGGACAGTTCGTGCGTGGATACAGTGAGGTTGCAAAGCCACTCACAAGGTTGACTAGCAAGTTGACTGGAATTGGGGCAATGAGCAGCGGGAGGCTTTCCAGAAGCTTAAACTGAGAATAGCCGAAGATGCAGTACTTGCACTCCTGTCGGACTCTGGAAAATTTCGTCTGGAAGCCGATGCTTCGGAGGGGGCAACAGGTGCCATTTTGAGCCAACACCAAAATGCTCGACCGAGCTATTAGTATTGAAGAGGATAAATTTATATCCCCAATGACGTTGGAGAATACCCATGATTTATTCCCATCCCTGGGAGTCTGAGCCTCCTAGTCTCACTCCTGGCAGAAGAAAAATATATGATTGAGGCGTGTCACACAGCGTGACTCCCATGCTATGGACCCAAGTCCCAAGATGCAGCATCAACATTGGGAGGGTGTGATCGTAAAAAGTTGTCAGCTATCGAAGTCGTATCATGGGAAGTTGCATGTAATCCAACAAATTGTTGTCCACATTCTTGAAGTTGTCATTGAAATGGCGCAAAATCCATGAAGTTGTATCAAATGAGTTATTTGACAGTATATGTGCCATATCTCTACAAGGCTCCTATATGGGCGATATAGTCTGCAAAAAGTATTTTTGACAACTGACCGAAAAATCTCAAAAAATCCGCAACTTTGATTCCTTGGGACAACTTGAACCACATCTTGCATTCCAGATGCAACTTCACGTGCCTGCAACTTTCCGATTCTGCAACTTCGTTCGACAGCAACTCCACAAATACAGCTGGGAGGAACACCTTGCAACTTCTTCTTTGGTTGAATCTCCACAGCACAACTTGAGTTGGCCGCAACTGTTGTGGATGACAACTTGACCTGCTCTTACCGAACAACTTTGGTCTTGGAATCACAGCAGCGTCCATTGAATATCCAATAAATTCCAGAATCTTGCATTGATAGAGCCCGTGTATGTGGCTTTGAATGGGTGACTTTCACGGTTGAGTGATCCCTTAGTGGATAATATTCACCACCTCTTTTCAACAAGGTCCCCAGACAACACCCGCCAAAGGGTAAAGCTCACCAATGAATTGGGGATTTAGCCACGGCTGTCAAGTGGTTCCCTTCGGGTTAGAAAGCCGTGCGAGGGGAGAATTTTAAGGAAAAAATTGAACAACAGTGTTGAGAAACTAATGAGAGCCCAGTGTGGAGTGTGTCACCCAATTTATCTCCATTGTAGTTCTATCTTGATTTATTCCACACCAAATCCACTATCTTAAATGTTTTCATATGGCTTCTGGGTCATTGATCGCGGTCAATCCTTTTTCTGTCCATTAGAAAGAAGTTCAAAGTAGTAACTCAATGTGTCGGAGATATTATCCTGGTCTTATCAGTTGAGAGTGGGTTATAAGGGGGTTATAAGGGGTTATAAGGGGTTATAAGGCGAAATAAGGGACTTTCAAGTGATAAGGTCATTATCAGGAAAGGTCGAGCAAAGTGAAATAAGGCAATTTCGATTTTTCCGACATGTTGTCCAAGTTGCCATGGAGGGGTTTAGAGGTTGCTCGCTGCCCAAGTCTGGGTTGCCTTCCGGTGGAAAAACCCTGATGAAAGTTGCATTTTTAAAAGTTGTAACTTTTTCAAATTGCTCTAGTTCAAAGTTGTCTATGTTGAACATTGTCACCAAGGAATTCAAGTTGTGTTCACTTTGAAGTTGTAATTTTCCCAAGTTGTCTCAAAATTAAACCTCAAAATGCAAGTTGTCTTGGGTTTCCAGTGCCGAACATGTAAATACTTTTTGCAGACTATTTTTGCCATACTCCTATCTTGCTCAGTTGCATGCAAAGGTGTCTTCAGAATCAGTGAGAATTCATAAATGTAGAAAATGAATTATTTGACAGTATATGTGCCATACAGGTAGATAGGTACATGGGTAGGAGATGAAGGCAGCTGGTAAGGTGGCGACTGGTCGGAGGGCAAGGTGGACAAAATATATGGTCACCCGGAAAGCGCGAGAGAGGCAAAGGAAGCCGAGCGATCGGCGTGGCAACCGTGTCGAGGGACATGCTACTCCTCAAAACAGTCCAAATAACGCCCTTTCGCATACCAGCTGCGTTCGAAAAAGGAGAGCAGATGGGCTTCCCTGGCCAAGGGTAGTCGCATCTCCACACACACCCTGAAGTGTAGCACCCCATTGGATGTCTGTGAAGCTAAGATAAATTTCGTAGCACGGAGGCGCTGCAGAGAGGTCAACGCAGCATCGGCGTCTGGAGAAGCGATGAAATTTGTTTCACGATGTTCATTCGCGTGGATGATGATGGTTATAACCTCCACCTGGGGCACACAGGTCGGAAGAGTGGCGAGCGCATACATGAGAGTGTCAGGCACGTGGGCCTTGTGAACTGTGGCCCTGAGTGTGAGGAACCGGAGGTCGGGGAGTGCAGGGAGATTGATGGCGCTTTCGTCTAATCAAATGAAATCAGACATGAAAGAAAAACGTATCCGAAGACGCACCCTTTAAGTCGATGTCCAAATGTTGGAGTGTCTCCGAGCACTGCAGCGCAACGTTCTCCAGACCATGGATCGAAAGGTTGATCGGCGGGGAAAAACGGGCTACCCTCAGGTGCTGGAGAGTACCCACACGGTGAGCGAGGGCAGGGTCCAATAATAGATCTCGGACAGGGGGTATCATCCCCGGCTGCAGTGCAAGCACGAGGTGACGAAGAGGCGATCTTTCTTGGTAGCCAACAGGAGAGGGCATGAAATGGCTGTCCTGGTGCACCAGTATGTGCTGCAGTGCCACGGCTGTACGGAACGACAGGGCATGTAGAAGAACCGAGGAGGGAAGGCTGCCATTGGCACGGCCAAGAAACAAAATTGATTGCAGGGAGTGCAAAGAGAGAAAGTCGATGATGGCTAGGCGACTGGTTCTGGGGAATGATTCCGCAAGCCAGTGACCTACAGACAGTGAGGCGCGCCTGACGTTGGAAAAGAGACGCAATAGCTTGACGGCTATAGCCTGGATTTCCTGGCGCTCGAAATCGAGATCAACTTGAAGATCGCGCACATATGATGCAAGATGCTTCGAGTCCTTGAAAAAGGCGCACAACATAATTGCGTTGGAATTATGCAGACGAAATGAGCGAAAAAGGAATCGCTGGCTGGGGACCAGGAGTCTGTGAGACACCAATGAGCACGATTTGAGACTGGCATTCCATTCCGGTCCTCCTGCGACGATGTTGGAAATGATCGCGTCTATCAGTTCTGGCGCCAGCCTGAGCGACATGACGGGAAGAGGCAAGAAGGAATCAACATCGCCAAATTATTACTTGATCAAATTACACCTAGTGGCACCCGACAATACCCATTTGTGTTTCCTTTCCTATGCTACTTACTAATTTTAGGAAGGCGCTCCTGCGGCCATCCCGACGTTCTCCGCGCTGCTCCCACTAAGATCCTCTCCCAAGGCTCCTCGGGAGACCTCAGACGAATGCTGATACGCTGCTTGACGCTACGACGCTTGTCAGCTTTCGTCGCGCCAGGGATTCCGCGTTGAGATTGGATAAAGGAATGCATGGCGGGCATTCAAACGCGTCAAGAGGGTAGGAACGACGGGAGAGCGGCGGTGCTTTGAGAGGAAGTGGAAGAACGTGTACAGCTTGGGTGTGGGTGTCTGGGCGGAGGGACAACTCGGTGTCAGCCTCTAAAGGCTGTTTATGACACGGAACCCCGGACGAGAAGCTAGACACTTGTTTTTTTTTTGCCGTTCACATTTCCATTTGCAGTCTTCATCACTCCCACACCCAAGATGTGGATTGGGCAGGTTTAACAGCATCGGCGGAGATTATGAAAAGACCCCTTCTTGATAGGGGCCACTGGTAAAGTCTGTGTTGGATCGTCGTATTTGATGGGTGCGGCCGTCTTGACCTCGTCATATATCACATCGTGCATCCTCGCCGTTCCTTGTCCTGATATGGCACCTTGGCCTTAACATTTGCCATAGTCGCTTCTTCACGTGAGTCAGGTGCCGCTTCAGCTCCCACGTCCGTTCTCCCATTGGGTAATTCTTCCATTTAATCAGGTAGGTGATATCCAAGTAATTTGCAGGCAAGTTTTTATTCGCACTATTTCGATATACATTAACTGGTAGCATATTAGTGCTTGCGTCTTCAAGTACTACTGCACACACTTACCATTGCACCGCCCCCGGACCATCCAGTCCTCCAATTGACAGTCCAGCCAGCCCTCTAATTCGCCGTTCATCCGTCCTTCAATCAGTTCTCAACTCCGTTCTCCCGTTCTTGAATCAGCACCGACTCGGAGTCACCACTCATCTTCATCGCGACAATGCACCGTGAGCTCCCCGTTCATGCTGTTGTCATGTCCTCCCATGCCAGTCGCCTCAGCACGTCACCACCCAGTCGCCGCGTCGCCACAAAGTCGCCGCAAAAGTCGCAGCGTTGCTGCCAAGTTGCCGCAAAGTCCTGTCAAAGGCCGCAAAGTCGTGTCACCGCAATTGGTTTACCTGCGCTTCGAGGGCCTGACGAGAATTTCCTTGATGCCAGCTCTAGATGAACCAACAGTAGGAATGTATGATACATTAGTTGATTTATAGCTATTTTATTGTAGAAGAAATTACGGCCCCCCATCTTTTATGAATATTTTGTGTGATACGTCCCGCAACCAAACATGTCGAAAGCGGCAACGGCAGATCTCGGATCATCTGGATTATGGACTCCGACACAACATCACTCAATTGCCACCAGTTTTGCGCAGAAAAATTAAAATGCATTCCGTTGGTGCCAGTTGCGTGGTTTAAAGCATTAAAGTGGGAGCCCCACTTTTTGCTCCGCAAAACTGATTACCAACTCCGACTTGATGGGATCAATGACAAGCTCACTGAGTGCCCAATGAGTGCCAGCACCGAGGAAGGAAGATGATGTTTGGTGTTCAAGAAGCGTGAGTTCTCGACATCTCCGAACGGTTTTTTATTTTATTTTATTTTATTTTTAAAATCAGGTTTATTTCCCCTCTGTCGCGTACGATATAGTAGGGATCTCTCTTGCACATAATGAAAATGTAAGTGTGAGGCGTATGTCTGATCAAAAAAAAATGTAGTAGCGGCATCACTCGAGGGCGCCGGAGGCATCCTCCAGCAGGGTCGTCCTGCCAGAATAGGGACTGCAGTAGCAGATAGGTAAGCAATAAAATGAGTAAGGGTAATAGAGTAGGAGGAAGGGCAGGCATAGATAACAAACGTGGAAAGGATCAGGCAGATGGGCGCCGGCTCGCGCGCGGAGCGTAGCGCGATACGCGGCAGTGGGTCCCGAAAAGGAAGACGCCAGCTGAGAGGAACCGTTTGGCAGCCCCAGCGTCGCTAAACGTGAGCCGGAGCGACAGCTCCTCCCGCGCCTCGAGGTCCTCTTCCCGACAGAGGACCCGAATTGCCTTCACCTCCGCAGGGCCGTTCCCCGTAACCTTCAAGGCCGTCCAGAAGTCTTTTTGTGCGAACTTCAGCGAATCGACCAGAGAGCGAGCTGGAATCCCATGAACGACAACCGGGACCCACGGTGTGTCCAGCTCCAGGACCGCCGGGCCCAGGAACTGCCCGCTAGGGATGGACGCCGTCGCCGTCTTTACGGCTCGGACGGGGCCCGTAAACGGGGTGCCGTCCCGTCCCGTCAAGCCTCTGGCCAAATTCATGAACGGGACGGGGACGGGCGGCCGTATACGGCCACAGACGGTTTTCGCGCGCTTGCCGAGCTTTTCCGGCGTAAATACTCTCCAATTTGGCAAGAAATACCTTTCTGACACTCATTGAAGGTTTAGCAACTGCCAATTCCTCCATGGTGCCCTTTACTGAGGTTGAAAACACACTTTCGACCTATAACTGCTCACGTGCACCTGATCAAGCTTTTTTCAACCATGGTTGAAACCCTTTCGGAAGCCAAAGTGAGTACTTGGAAACTCATTTGGTTAATTGTGGCACACTCACCAGATGAGATACACTTGCTGCAACCTTTATTTCAGGCTCGGAGGGGAGATTTGATCCTGCCGCCGCCGCCCCGTCAATTTGCGATTGACAACCGGCTTTTTGCGGGACCGTCCCGCTTCGGTTCGAAAACGATACGGTAGACGGCCGTGTTTTTGACGGCCGTGCCCGCTTACGGGACGGTGTTCATCCCTACTGCCCGCACTCCTGCCGTACAACCTCAGTAATGACAGCCCCATGAAAGGCCGCCAACTGAGAGGCAGTATACGGAGCGCGAGTGTGGATCACCAAGTGACCGCTACCGGTCCAGTTCACACCCTGAATGTGCGATGGACAGTGGTGCTCGAGCGTGGCATCGTTTAAGATCGCCGCGAGAGCCGTGACAGGAGCACGGTGGGCAATGTCGGGGGGGGGGGGGGGGGGGAGTCGGTCCAGCGGAGAATCAGTCGGTGAGGCGAATGGTGCGGGCCGCGCCCTTCCGGGACAGCTTTCCGTTGCTTGCCAGCTTTTGTGGGCGGTGACGCCGGAGGTGGTGCCGAGGGCCGGTCGGGACGGCTATGCTTGGTAGCCGGGGGCAGTGCCGACCGCGGCGGATCGGCTATCGTGACGCGTGGAGCTGCCACGCTGCCGTAAGTGATGGGAGCGGGGGCAGGGGCAACGGGCTCGGGCTCGACGTAACGGGCAGGCTCGGAGTCCCAGTGGACTCGTTGGTAGAGGTTGCGGGTGTGGATAGCCATGAAGTCAGGGTAAGACGAGCCAGGCGGGGCACGATGGTCAAATTCATCCAGCAGGGACACGACACTGCGCACACGGCGGTATAGCTCGTCCTGGATCTCCGCCAGAGCCTCCTCGGAGTATACAGCGGTGGGGGGCGGGGGTGGTACGATGTCGTCAGGTACAACGGGGACATTGTAGGCGATAGGCGATAAGGGCTTAGCGCCTTCAGTCTGGCGCCGCTTCAGCGGGCGACGGGAATGGGGGCTCTTGATGACAGACAGGTGTCCATCGCGCTCGGGGGATGATTCCGAGGAGGGAGGGGTGTCGTCGCGGGGTCTGGGGTGCACGGTTCCCGCTGCACGGGCAGGCGAGCGCCCGGGCGGATTTTCGTGCTGGTGGGAGGAGTCACGAGACATCGTCCACTCCGAACGGTTCAGCCGCCCGCCTCAGAGAGGCCTAATCCACGTCATATATATACACATAATACAGGCTACTGCCCAACCCCGCGAGACTCTCGCGCATCAACCTCATCTTTGCTTGAGTTGTATACTTCCCAAGATTCATCCTGTATGTGCCCGTGTCAGCATTTTTTACACTGCATATGCTTACAGTGCTACTGTTCATTGGGCTCCCCAATTCCCGATATTCTCATGCGTCCCTGCTTGATCTTTACACTTATCCAGATCAGGAACGTGATCAGCATTTTGCGGCTACTTTGGCTAAACGGCGCATTTTCAGCAAAATGGCTTTTGAGGGCCAGATTTTGACATCTTCACACCGCAATTGGATGTGGATTAAAATCAACATGTATGTACAGAGAGTACAAGAACTTCATGAGGTTCGCTGCGTCGTTCTTCCTGGATAAGGAAGATCGCCTATACAGGTATTACGAGAGTGTCCTATTTTTTTAGGCAGTGTGTCACAAAGGTGTTCAATTTCTGGGTCGGAAAAGAGTTGGGCAAGATGATCGATGAAGGAGGGGTAAAGAATGGTTTGATTGGTCGAACCCGACCATTGCGAACGGTGAGCAGCTCCGTTTGATTTTGATTTTGATTTTGAATTTCAGGTTCGTAACTACATGAAGCCTAGCGACTATGGTAGTTGTACATACGGGTGGTTCTAGAGGTTTTCGTGATGGAGGTTTGATGAGTAAGATTTTTAGAAGTAAGAGATGAGGAGAGAACTGACAAGTCTTGATGCGTAAAGGTAAAATATGGGATGGAACGGATTTATGACTGGAGAGAGGATGGTTCTTCCGTAATGGTGTCTATGGGGTATGCGGTTCGTGGGTATGATGATGAGTGGTATGCGACGAGAGAGAGAGAGAGATTATGTTGATATTTGTATAGTAGATTAGAAGGAGAGAGAAAGAGAAAGCTAAGATGTAAAACGTATCTGATACTTGACTGCGACACTTGGCAGGGCTATTGACGGTCAAACCGGTGAGAGGCGTCGATGAAAGAGCCCAGGGCCTTGAGAACTTTCTGTTCCGACAGGATGGTGGAGACATGGAGAGACCCAAAGTGACCCGCGCGTCTCGCGGCATCATGAAGGGGTTGGCGGAAGGGCTCAAAGACGGGACATTGGAGTAAGTAATGGGCTCGCGTTTCGTAGGGCTCGCCACACGCCTCGCACGCCGGAGAGTCCGTGAAACCGGACTTGTGTCGATGAGCGTTTAGGTGGGAAGGACCGGTGCGTAGTCGCGAGATGGTGGATATCATTTTCCGCGGCAGAGAATTCGACAAGTAGAGGGCAGAGAGCTTTAGATTAGGAGGGGATTTGTCAATGGCTCGGAGGGATTTCCCTGTCTTGGACCGCTCCCAGAGTGTGCGCCATTTCTCCAAAACCTGTTGGCGTATCCCGCGTTGGACCGTTGTGAGCGAGACGAAGAGGCCAGGGTCGGGTTCCATCATTGTTGCCGCCTTCGCCGCCTCATCTGCGAGCTCGTTACCAACTGTGCCGATGTGAGCTGGCGTCCATAGGTTGGTAATCGCCAGGTGAGGGAGATGTGATTGTGCGGTGCGGACAAGTTGGTCGTAAAGGATCGCTCGGAACTGGCCCGAGCGGGGCACTGTCGACAGTATGCCCCGGATTGCCGCTTGAGAATCCACGACGCATAGGATCTGCGCGTTCCCGGCTCGTACAGCCGCATCCGTCGCCCCCAGCAGCCCTACCATCTCTCCCTCGCACACCTGCCCATGTCCTAGCGGGAATACCAGCCTCTCAGCCTCACCCCCATTCTCCACTCTTACCGCCGCCCCACCCGCCCGACCCTCCATGAGTGACCCATCCGTGTACCATGTAGACTTCGCCACCCGCTCGTCTTTCAGCGCATGTTCAAGCGCTTGCAGCGCGCTCTCCTTTGGCACGATTATGGTGACAACAGGAAGTGGTTCCACCCACGGAGGTGCGTACACAGGCTGGATAGGCTCCATACCGAGCGTTGCATCAACACCCACCGCCTCCGCCTCTCCACGTTCCTCCTCCCTCTCTACGCCCCTGCCCCGCAGCCGCTGTACTCGGCTCGGCACCTCCTTTGGCCAACGCACCTCCGGGAGTAGCTCGATGTGGTGGTAGAGGGACGCCATCTTCGGGTCTCTGGGATTGATGGTGAGAGCAGACACCAGGTGACGGTGTATGCCGTGGCTTGAGGGAAGGGAGAGGAAACGGGCGACAGTGAGAAGGGCGTCGCGCTCAATGCGAAGGTGAGCCGGGAGTATAGCCGCCTCTTTCTCCAGAGCTGTGAGCGACGCTGTTCGAAAGCTGCCTGTAATGCACCGAGTCGCAGAGCGATTGACGCGTTCCAGGGGTTTGAGGATCCTCGGCGCTAGAGGGAGGAAGGCCGCTACACCGTAGTCCGCACGTGGAAAAATGGTGGACTGGATTAGATCACGAATGAGAACAGGGCTCAAACCCCATGATGCGTGCAGCAGCGCAACCATTGCATTCAACGCTCGGACGGCCGACGCCGCCCTCATCTCGACGTGCCTCCTCCCCGTCAGCCCCTGGTCCAGCCAAATGCCCACCCATTTCACCTCGTCCGACGGCGCAATCACTCTGCCTCCAAACTTCACCGAAAACCCCGAATAGTCCGCCCTCCCCTTCGCCACGTGAAGCAGCTCCGTCTTGTCCTCCTCGAATGTCGCCTTGTCCTCCGCCTCCCACTCCTTCGCCACCTTCCCCGCCTCTTCCAGGGTTTTGATGTTTGCCATGATCGACCTGCTTGCCGTGGAGAAATTCACGTCGTCAACGAAACCATTCTTCCACGTCGCGTTGATGGAGACCGAGCTGAGTTTGGAGAGCTTGCGAAGAAGTCTGTTAATGCTAAGTTGGAAGATCGCCACGGTGAGCGCTGATCCCTGAGGCCCGCCTTTCCCAGTTATCCGCACCGTCACCGTTTGCTTGCCGTCAATGACCACCGTCGTCCTGTGGCCGTTCAGGAATGACAGCACCCATGCGATTTCCGTCTTCGCGTACCCTTCCTCCGCTAAGGTTCTTGCGATTACTTGATGGTTAATGTTGTTATAGGCGCCTTTTAGATCGAAGAACAAGGTAGACACGACCATATTCTTGTCCATGAGCGCGCGAGCCTGATGTATGAAGCCGCTAGCCGCCTGGAGTGTGCTGTGGCTCGGTCGTCCCCCATATTGATCCGCGTGACCTTATTGGCCGCGCGCGACGCAATCCATTACATTTCTAACCGCGTGACTCTCTTGCCCACACTGCGATCCATTTCAAACGCATGACTGTATTGCCCCCTCAGTGCTAGGGCTGCCACCCGTGCCCGTCACGGGCACGGCCGTGGAAACGACGGGGTTTCGACGGCACGGGCCGTCTCAAAACGGCCCGTCGAGTGGTCCAGAAAAATCTTGACGGGACGGCACGGTCAACGGCACGGCCGTGACGGGTCCACGGCCCTGTAATATTTTTCTATAGCTCTTTTTTTCATCAGAGCATGATTATATGACTGCTATGAGGTGTGTATAAACTTTATTCAGCCTTTGCAGCCTGCCTGGCGAAGCTGCAACTAATATCTGTTCACTCACTACAGATTCTACGGCTCCTGATCTTCCCAATGGCCCCGAAGTTCAGTTCAGAGGACTCTGAAATCAATTGTGCAATCAGAAATCTGAACAACATGTGAAGAATGAGTAAAACACAGAAAAAATTGTGGAGGAAGCTAAGTTGAAACTCGGCTATCATATCCGGCTTGTTCCGGCATCAGCGCAACTTGGCTGTAACTTTGCAGCTATACCACAAAGACCTGGCAAATTACTGTTGGAGAAGCAGTTGGTGAGTATCTAGGAGTACTCCAGAGCCTCAACGATCAAGAAAGACCCTCCAGATGCATTTGAAAACTTCCCGTTCGACGGCCGTCACGGCCGTGTTTCAACGGGCCGTGGTGGTGAACAGCCGTGCCGTACCCGTGCCGTGGAAAGTCGCGAAAAATTGCCGACGGAACGGGCACGGCACCCGTGCGACGGGTGCCGTCGAACCGTGGCCACGGGCACGGGCGGCAGCCCTACCCTTCACTGCACGCCATTGCATTTCCAAACAAGTTCAATTCCAGCGCAGTCGCAAAGCCATCTTCTGAGACCAGCGTACCTGGTAGCCCTGTTCATTGCGGTCATTTTGGTCTATTCGGATTCCCCCTGGACGGGATATTGGCCATAAAGTGCTTTACATTGCCAAACATGTGACTGTATTGCCTCTGGTAGGAGCCCTGATTATCGTAGACTCGCTAATGGTACGTTTTCGGTAGGCAACTTTTTGATCACGAGACAAGCAGAGGGATCAAAAAGCTTCCTAAATCAACTGCCAAATACAGCCGTTTTCACATGTTTAGAAAAGCATGACTTGATATGGAGAGCTAATTGCATGCTGCAAATTGACAGATGATACCCAGCACCATTCTGAGCAGTCCTGTCTCTTTGAAATTGTCTGCGCTGCTTTGCTTGTTAACCCAGGGGCTAAAATAGTATTGGCCGACTCGTATTTGCCTCAAGGTTCGGTGTTTGCATGAGAGCTGGGGGCTCTCCATGTCATTTCAAACAAATGCACGTGGTTTCCGGGTCACGCTTTTAAAATGCAGAACCTTGTTTTGCTCACAGCGAGTGCAAAACGGAACCAGATTTCGACGTTTTCGCGCCGGCAAAACTGTTTAAATAAAATTGCACTGGGGCCAGACCCGATCGAAAAATGAGGTTTGGTACGCTTTTCAAAATGCAGGACCTTGTTTTGCTCACAGAGAGCGCAAAACAGACCAGATTTCGACGTCCTCTATGTTCCCCAACGCATTTTATCACTGTTTGCAAAAGCAGAATGATGTTTGAACATCGGAATTTTGAACTCATACTGAACTCTCGTGATGTCATACTGTAGTGGCAGAAATCAATTGAACAGCCCCAAGGCGACGATCGCGCTATCCAGGCTCTCTTCCCCGACATTTGGCCTCCCCCACGGATACATCCGGCAGCTGTTCCAGGTCGGGTGAGACTATGGTAGCAGACAAAACTTCGTTACAAGTTTATGTCCCAATTTGGAAATGGTTACTAGTCCTTCAGTTGTGACCGGATTACAATGGGAATGTGTGAATAGCGCCAGAAGGAGGTGCTCTGAAGATCCCCTGGACCAAAAATTTGAAAATTGAAAAAAAAAAAAGTTTTTTCCAACCAAAAGTGCGAAATTCGAGCCGGTGGCTGTGTACGTCAATCATTTTCCTTTTTCGGTGCCGGACCATACCACCAAGTCAAAAAATGTTCGCTGGTGGGCCCTAGGAGCAAAAATGTATCGTTGAATCGCTTCTTCAGTGCAAAAATGCTAACTAGAACCCTCCTGGAGGTCGCACAAGCCCAGAGAACGGCCCGGATCCGTTCCCGGTAGACAGACAACCGTTTCCAAATGTTGCCAGATGTACTAGGAATGCAAAAGAAGATTTGCCTTGGAGGGTCCGGCGGAGTTTCGGCACAAAGTTCAGATCACCAAAATTCAATCTGATGTCGAAAGGCTAGTCCCAAGCAATTACTGTTTGAAGAAACGGGCTAAACTGACCTTTGTAGAGCTTACTGACAAGTAGAGAGCATCGTAGTGCGTCAAAGTGAGTCTCCGTAGGTAGAATGAAAACTCAGTAGGTGAAATTGGAGCATGAGTCGGCCTAGTACCAGTGTTTTGCTGAGAAGTGATCGGCCCAAGGAGGCAGATTGCCAATTGGGAGACTTGATTCCAGGAGTTAACAGCTCCTTTTGTGACGGGATTTGAAGGAGATATGGACGAGCGAGGAAGAGAAGCCGGAGTGGTCGGCACCGCTGACCGGTAATCAAGAACAAGTCGATGACGGTGTTTATCGCACAAGAATGCAATGTAATGCCAGTGTTTTGGTGCAATGCAAATCGATTTTTTTCGATTGCATTCGGTGACCTTCAGTGCAAATCTCAATGCATTTCTATGCATTTCAGGTCTTTGTCAGAATAACGATAAAGTAAAAAGTATCACAAAAAGCCAAATGAAGTTTTGCAGACGTCTAGCTGGGGTCCTAACGAACCCAAAGGTGTGTATTTGATGCACACTTCTCAATCCTAATATGGGAACTCTCTCCGCGAAAACGTTGACGAGCAGACACGGTATCGCTCGGAGGGCCTGGGCGGTTTACGAACATCTATTTGGGATCCCGAACGTGAGTTGGTTTGTGCAAATCCGTTAAGAAATGAGTAAATTCTACGCACATTCATCTCAGTCCTAATATGGGTGCTCTCTCGGCGAAAACATTGACACGCGGAAGTATGGGCGATATAGCGTGTATGACAAATATAGTGTGCAAAAAGTATTTGCATGTTGGGCCACCAAATTCATTGACAACTTAGAATTTAGGAGTGGCTTCCCAGGCAACTTTGTGAAAACACAACTTCCAAAAGATGAAAAGGTGAGATCTGTGAACTTCCTGGCAACCAACTCGGGCTGAAGCAACTTGGACATGGTGCCAACTTTGAACAGCCAGGATGGACACGGTGTTCAAGGAATCAGTTTGAATTGTGGGCTCTGTGGAAACATGTAAGCACAGCAGTTGTACCACGGAAGACTGGCGACAATACCGCAGGGAATAGGGCACATTCCTGGGACTGAGAACCATGGGTTCATGGTCAACACTGGCAACCAGTAAGAATAAGAATTGTGGACATTTCATCAAGACTCACTGCCAGGAGTTTAGTGTGTTTGAGTTGATTGGTCGACATGAAGGGAGCAAGGTAACTGAGGACAAATGAGAGTGTGCACGTGCATATACAAAGGACCAAGCACCTTTTATCTCCGTAAGCTACTAGTATTGAGATTTCCAATGAGTCAGCTTCAGGGGGGCTTCGAACCACCAATTTAATGCCTGGGGACAGTTCAAACCTTAAACACGTCAAATTATCTGAGGCGCTCATCGTGCGCATGTGTTGGAATGCTCACGGGAGGCTCAGGACTGCGAGAAGATGGATGAGTAGGGACGAGAAGTCAGAGCGAAGGTGACAGGGGAGGCAAAAATTAAGAGAATCTGGGTTTGCCAATGAAATTGACAATACCTGCGAAGGATTGGCTTCGCGTCTCTTGGGCCAGAACAGAGATCCCTCAGTGGGGCAAGCATCACCGACTAGACAAAAAGAGATTGTGCCAGTGGCCAGGCCACACAGCTCAATCTGATCCCCCAGAACCCAAACAGAAGTCGCAACTTGGCAGGTTGCAAGGACCTTGATCCCCCAGAACCCAAACAGACGTCGCAACTTCACAGGTTGTGAATTAAAATCCCCCAGAACCCAAACAGAGGTCGCAAGTTGGCAGGTTGCAACATCCTTGATCCCCCAGAACCCAAACAGAAGTCACAACTTGGCAGGTTACAACTCTTATCCCCCAGAACCCAAACATAACTCACAACTTGGCAGGTTGCGACTCTTATCCCCAGAACCCAAACATAAGTCACAACTTGGCAGGTTGCAACGACCTTGATCCCCCAGAACCCAAACAGAAGTTGCAACTTGGCAGGTTGCAATGACCTTGATCCCCCGGAACCCAAACATAAGTCGCAACTTGGCAGGTTGCAACAACCTTGATCCCCCAGAACCCAAACAGCCAAGTTGCGACTCTTATCCCCAGAACCCAAACAGAAGTTGCAACTTCGCAGGTTGCAATGACCTTGATCCCCCAGAACCCAAACAGAAGTCGCAACTTGGCAGGTTGCGACTCTTATCCCCCAGAACCCAAACATAAGTCGCAACTTGGCAGGTTGCAACGACCTTGATCCCCCAGAGCCCAAACAGAAGTCGCAACTTGCCAAGTTGCGACTCTTATCCCCCAGAACCCAAACATAAGTCGCAACTTGGCAGGTTGCAACTACCTTGATCCCCCAGAGCCCAAACAGAAGTCGCAACTTGCCAAGTTGCGACTCTTATCCCTCAGAACCCAAACAGAAGTTGCAACTTCGCAGGTTGCAATGACCTTGATCCCCCAGAACCCAAACAGAAGTCGCAACTTGGCAGGTCCAGATGGATCCTATGGTGAATAAATGAAGAGAGGAAGAGGAGGAACAGGGAAGAGTATTGGTCCATTACCACGCCGCACACTGCGCTCGTTCACCTGGAAGAAAATGCGTGAGTTTCTGGATCGCAATAATAGCCCCATACTGTTGTTCCAATGATTTAATGTTCGAAAGCCACCAAGGGGGAAGGTGCAAATCATAAGTGAGAAGAGAGAAAGGGCAAAATAGTACCCGACCCTGACTACTCTTGGAGAATTTTGACAAGAGAGAAAACCAAGCTCTGCTAATGCCCAATCACGGTGCATTATGTCTGAACAGTATGAGCAGTGGCTGATCAGACCTCAGTCAGGGACTGCCATGTGGCTTTGTGAAGGAACAAGAGCAGAGGGGCAGGTCAATGAAAGAAAACACGATGAAAAGGAAAAGAGGCAAGAAAACAAGGCCCAAATTGGCATACATGGAGGATGAGATGCAGAGGCCAAATCGACATGCACAAAGAGGGGATGCAGAGGCCAAATCGACATGCACAGAGAGGGGATGCAGAGCCAAATCGGCGCACATGGAGGAGGGGATGCAGAGGCCAAATCAACATGCAGAGAGGGGGGATGCAGAGGCCAAATCAGCATGCATGGAGGATGGGATGCAGAGGCCAAATCAGCATGCAGAGATGGGGGATGCAGAGGCCAAATCGACATGCATGGAAGATGGGATGCAGAGGCCAAATCAACATGCAGAGAGGGCGGATGCAGAGGCCAAATCAGCATGCATGGAGGGGGATGCAGAGGTCAAATCGACATGCAGAAAGGGGGGATGCAGAGGCCAAATTGGCGTGCATGGAGGATGGGATGCAGAGGCCAAATCGACATGCAGAGAGGGGGGATGCAGAGGCCAAAGCAGTGTGCATGGAGGAGGGGATGCAGAGGCCAAATTGGCGTGCATGGAAGATGGGATGCAGAGGCCAAATCGACATGCAAAGAGGGGGGATGCAGACGCCAAATCGGCGTGCATGGAGGATGGGATGCAGAGGCCAAATCGGCTTGCACAGAGTAGAGGATGCATATGTAGACCCCTTCCCACTGTAGGAATGGTCAGGCTTATATACGTCTTCGGCAGAAACCCAGGTCCCGCCCCACTGCGGGCTTCGGGGTCATGTCCCGTTCCCCACTTGTGGCCATTTTCCCAACTGTTTGTCCTTATTGTATTACAAATAGACGTAGGCTCCAGAAACAACATGCAGCCTGGCGCGCCTGCAATGACGTCCGCTCGGTGGCGCTTATGTACGGCATAGGCTGGATGTTGTCGACAGTGAGGGATGCCCAGAAGGGACGGTTTCGTGATGTTGATTTCAAAGGTTTTGACTCGGTATTCATCATTGAGGCGATGCAGCGCAACCCCTTGGAAAAGGTCGTCGAGGCAGAAAAATCCTTTGCGGGAATGCACGTCCGCATCGCCGCTGAAGACATGGTAGGGTTAGCTCGGAATTGATCAACCAGCCGAATATCGGCTACATCATCCCACCAATTTGTCTGGTACGGAGAATTGCTCCTGTCGAGCCTTGTAAGGTATGGCTGAAGAGGATTTAGGCAATGGATGTGTGTTGAAGCGGGCCACTCACATACGACAGTCATGCAACGCAAAAACCATGATCTCCCACTCATTATTTTTGAAATCTCCGAACGCAATGACCTTCGGGACAAAATTTGCGATTTCCTCAGAAAACACGGGTTGGGATGTGAGAGAGCCATCAGCGGAGATTCGGCGGACTTTAAAAAGCGCCGAGCCGAGCGGCCACTAGCGGTTTCACCTTTCCCATCCCCTACCACATTTCACAATTTTTCCTACTCCCTCGTTGAAAAAGGAAGTGGAAAAGAAAAGCAAAAAGGACGATGAAAAGGAGAGAAAAGGGGCAGCCGTGAACAACCCTAATCTATCTGTATAGGCGTGCTCAGTGAATCTCTCTAGTATTGAATTCAAGATGAATTGTCCCACTTCTGCCGTCCGACCTCGACTTCTTTGCTATGCATCTTTGTCTCATGATTTCCTTGCGGCTCCAATTATTCATCGCTACCATACCCCGCGGTCTGCGCCTGCCCCGCTCGTCGTACCTTCCCCGTACCAGCTCTTCTTAGCGTATGGTCTCGGTCAACGCGGTGCTCCCCCCGAGGCCCGAGCTTGGTGTAGTGTTGCCGGGGTTAGGTTCAGAGCCGATCCTGAACCCGAACCCGAACTCGAACCCGAACCCAAACCCAAACCCAAACCCAAAACCGAACCCGAACCCGAACCGCACCTGAATTCAGGTTCGGAGCCTCCAAAAAACTCAAACCGAACCCCGGGTGCGGTTCGAGGTTCGCAGATTTCGTATTTTTGCAGGATGGATGTCAAGAATTGGGCGAAATTGGGCGAAATTGCGGCTGCAGAAACAAAAGAGTGATTACAGCTAATTGCAGTACCGAAGGCGCGAACAGAAAAATTACCATTTTGGGCAAATTTTGATCCTCGCGACCGATTTGCCCGTATCTCGGTGAGTTCTGCACGTATTGAATTCGTACTAATTCATGTGCAATTGGTCATAGAAAGAAATTCAAAAAAATCTCATATTATGCATCTCCTGGCACTTAAAGCTCTTCTGGGGGTAAATTCAGACAAGGAGCTGGCTTCTGGGTGTGGGTACTTCGTTATGTTTCAAGTAAGGTGATAGAGCCAGAAATATGAATAATTCGCTTCTCAACATGGGAAGAGCAAAATATCATGCACCAAGAACCGCACACAAAAACACAAGAGAACAATAGAAATATTTAGACATCTGCCTCCATGGGTTTGCTCCATATTTATTGGAATACCCAGTACCAAAAATCTAGCTTCTTTGGACAAAATCTGAATGCACTGGGTTGTACTCCCCGAAAAGCTTCCAACGTTGGAGGATGCAAAAATATGATATCTTTTGAATTTTTTCTATCAATAATTGCGCAGGAATTCCTACGAATTATCTAGCTATGTTTCATCTCAAGCCGTGCAGAACTCACTGAGGAATGAGAAAATCGGTCACAGGGCTCAAAATCTGCCCAAAACGGGTTTGCACCTTCGGTACTGCAATTAGCTGTAAATCTTGTATTTATCGCGGCATTCTCCCACACCGGCAACTCTGACACTAAGCAAAGTACTGTACCTCCAATGTATCAATCAGAAGGAGAGCGCAGTGAGAAACACCTGTCATCCGCAAACAGGGTTGCGATAAGAGGTTCGTCTCTCCCTTTTATTTTAACACCATTGAGAGTGGACTGTCATAGCGATTCTGCGAGGGGTTCTATAGCTAAGTCAAATAGCAGGCAAGACAGGGGGTCGCCCTGGCGAACCACCCGGGTTACATGGAAAGTATTCGCTTTTTCTCCTGTTTACCATGACATAGGTAGATGCATCACTGTATAGAGCCTTTGTGGTTGATATAAATTCATCGGGTATCCCGTAGCTTTTGAGGGCTCCCCACAAGTAATCGTGGTTAATTTTATTGTAGGCTTTTTTTTTGGTCAAGTGCTACTATCACACCATTTCTTTCCGTGGCTTCTGCGAGCTCTATAACTCTTTTGGGCAACCAGATCTGATTGTACAAACCCAGCTTGGTTCGGGCGTATGAGGTTTGGTGCAACCTCGGCCAGCTTCAAGGCCAGTGCCTTCGTGAATTACTCGTATATTAAGCAGATGGGATCACATTGTACCTGTTTGCAGTGTTCCGAAAATACCCCTTTTGTAGTGCTTTTCCCATGCCATATCTTTCAAGGCATTTCTTTCCCTCGTCTGACGGAGACACTCGCACGGGCTAGCTAAGATTGGTTCTGCGACATAAATGGCCGTCGTGCAGTGCCTGGAATAAATTTGGTGCCCGATTTGGACTATTAGCTGACACATCTCCGACGGATTCCCAGCTGCCGCAGGCTGCCGCCCATCACTTTCTGCCCGATTGAGCACTAAATATGATGTGCCATCAAATCCACAGCTACACCTGTAAATCACTCGCGTCGGCCCTCCTTGGATCCATTAAATCTCTGAAAATTCAGATACCACTAAAACGTTATTCTGGTGAGGTGCGAGTGTAGCGAGGACTTTTGGGAGGTCAAAATCTTGGGTTTCCCTTCCATACAAAGGCTCTGCAGAAGGACCACATTAGCGAGATCGAGAATCGGGACGTGTCGTCGCGTCACCGTGGGGAAGCGGTCGATGCGGGGATGGAGGAGGAGGCGCCCTCTGTCCCTCCCCATACGACACGGTCTTATGCTGGCGTCGTGACGGTGAACACGGCCACGCCGCGTTCGTCCCCGAACCATGCTGTTGCGGTGGCGCTAGCGAATGCACATGTGAAGGGATGCCAGATAATGATTGACCGCTCTCCAGCAGTCGATACGTATGGGCTGGCTAACTTGACTGAGATGGAGCTCGTACAGAAGGCCAACCTGGCCTGGGATATCGCCGTCACGGAACTCGGGGACAGCACAGCACCGGCCAATGCATCGTTTGTAGTCGTGCGCAGAGTGTGTAGCGGGGCCATCGTGCTCCACCTGAATACACCCGTTGCGGCAGAGTGGATACGCGTGGCTCTTTGCCCTTCAAAACATGCATTGACGCATAGGTTCCAGAAGCACCCGAAAAGGGGTTGAATGCCATGCAATCGTGCTTCCTCCTCCATCCTGGCGCAGAGGCCTGGAAAGAACAGGAGCATTATGTTGGAGACCCAGGCACTGAAAGAAGAGTCACTACTGCATAGCAGTCAATGATTAGAAGAGGAAGAGGGCTTACATTATTCTCTTTATAATAGGTAGAGCGAGAAATTTTTCAACGCGCTCCTGGTTTTCGACGTGCCATGCAGTCAGGCGTGGTTTCTGTAGATCTCAAGTTAGCAGGAGGTTTATGTAGGTGTAGAAGAGGAACAAAAACCTTGGCTGACTGGCGGTGGTGGCCGAATATAATAGGTAAGTGGGGCCCACGGCGGTCCCCTGCATGAAAACGACGCAGCTCTGGGTCCCTGTTGTCATTTCCTACAATAAGACGTACTGCATCTTCGAACTCATCCACACAATCAGCCAACCAAGTGGCGCGCAAAGAGCGGAAGAAGAACATAAGACCGTTCTTATCAATGAGGAAGGTTGCGCGCTCATCACGGGGGCTGAGATAAGTGGTGAGTATAGACGAAAGGTCGTAGAATAGGTAACTGACTTTACGCGTTTGTGATAGAAGACTGGAAAAAAGTACTTCACAATGGGAATAACACCTCGAGCGTCGGGCTGGGACTTGAACGCTCGGATGATCGCGTTTCTTGCCATCAGAGGGGGTGGTTTGCCCTGAAGTCCCGACGCGCTATGGGATACGTTGCTGAGTAGTGAGAAGGAATCGGTCCTGATGATATCCATGCGTGCCATGGACCTCTGGCGCATATGGTCCACATATTCTTTGTTGATCTCGCCCTTCTTCTTGCGGGTGCGCTTTCCACCCCGAGAAGTCTTACTGCGACGGTTGCGTGGCTTGATACCACTGCTAGGGGATGGAACAACGGGGGGAAGGGTGGAGGTAGAGGCAACAGGCGAAGGGTTATCACGTCTTTTGCAGTCGTCAGTCACAGTAAGATGACAGGTTAGAAAGATTGAGCATACCGCCAATCGCCATTAGGAACAGTAAGCTTCCCATCCTTGCTGAACCAGATAGGCCCCGTGGCGCCTGCTCCAGCGACGCGCTTCGCTTTGGGAGGACGAAGAATAGGATCTGCCGGTGAGGTAGCCTTGCGTTTGCGCTGGAGGGTCGGCGGTGGGACTAGATCCATCACCCTCTGAGTAATGGCTGGTCGAGTAGCGGCAGCGGCAAGCCGGGCAGAGCGCCGAGGTAAGAATAGATGGCGGGGATGGAGAGCGTACAGCTCCCTGGAGATGTTGGGCTCAACATAGGACTCGCATTCCGCAAGGTATTGTGGGATGAGCTCGGAGAGATCTACCTCCTGAGCGTACGTGTCGCTCTATCATGGTACTCAGATTCCTGATGAACAAGCAACTGAAATTGCAGTACTCACGTCGGGAAAGACGGCATTGTACTCAAGAGTGGAGGGCTGCGGCCTCGCTTCTTGGGTATCAGAGGGAGTGGGCGGTTGAGCAGGTCCCCGAACAGTACCTCGCACCAAGCTACCAGAATCCGCGCCTCTATCCTCACCCGCCTCTTCACGCTCGGAGGAGCAGCGAAACGGGGTCGGAGCAGCAGCGGACGTGGCAACTTCGGAGGAGGCACCAGGGTTGCCAGCTTGAGCGTCAGGAAGAGCACGGTCCACGCCTCTATCCTCACCCGCCTCTTCACGCTCAGAGGAGCAGCGAAACGGGGTCGGAGCAGCAGCGGATGTAGCAACTTCCGAAGATGGCTGAACGGTGTCACAAGTTGAGGCGCTCTGGGACTTGGATGAGGCATCAGACACGTCGCAGATGCGGTGAGCGAGGGCAGGAAATTGAGCCGCGAGGGCAACGAGGGGATCAGTAGAAGGAGTAGTAGCTTCAGGTGTAGAAGGGCCAGGGGCGTTGGTAGAACTCTTTCCAGACTTTTTGCGGCGCCCCATGGTGGTGGCAATGAACAAAGGACGAATTTGGTCGTGTTTGCCATGCGTGACACTCTCACGTTCGGTTGTGACCAAACGTGTCTCATGGATCACGTGCACAGCAATTCGAGGCGGGATCATGACGGATCCACACGCTGACAGCAAGAATCAGATCGGGGTTTGTCTTATGCTTATATACACCCTGAAATCCGCAAGTGAGTATTTCTCAATTGGTGTTACTCTCCATTGCTGATATTCTATAGAAAACTTCAACTCGAGGCTCCGTATCTGGCTCGTAGTGTGGGAGGCGGGCGCTGCTTTAGAACTTCCGGCGTGGGTTCTCGCCGCATACCCATCTGCCCTCTTTTTCCATTTCAACATGGATGTCCACCGTGAGTGCTGTCTTTAATCCAGGGAAAATTCATCTCGTCTCACTCACAAGCACCAGATGTCAAGTGGGTGACTGTTGATGGAAACGAGCGTCCGACGCCCGAGAACTCGCAACCACTGGAGGCCGGCGATGGCGATGGACGTGGCAGCATGGTGTTCTTCAACCAAGCTACCATGCGAACGCTTCCTGAAACCGGTTATCACACTGCGAAGGAGTGGCGCGCAAATGGAGGATCCGGAAAAATCGATTTCGGGAACTGCCTGCAGAAAGCCTTGGAGAAGTATGTCACATATATCCCTATGAGCAAGGACATGATCCATGCTCTGGGTGGTTAGAACTGCGCGACTTTTCCTTATGTTATATATCTTCTTGAGTGCTTTGGTATATCTGCCTCCGGAGACCGAATAATAAAACTCAATATATCACAAGCAGTGGCTGGCACGAAGCTACTAATTTTTTGAACAATCACACATGTAACGGCGCAAAAAAAAAAAAAAAAAACGCTACCGCGCGAGGTCAGTGCCCGCTGGGACTCGTCTAAACTTTTAAACAGGCTTCATTGCATCCCAAAGACCCCATCCAGCCCAAAAAACGAAGCGCCGCTGGTCTGATTCCCACGCAACAAAGATTTTGATATATTGGATCAATGGGACAGAGAGCCTCCAAACGAACTCGCCGCGCGAGGTCATTGCCCGCTGGGACTCCTCTAAACTTTTAAACAGGCTTCATTGCATCCCAAAGACCCCATCCACCCAAAAAATGAAGCGCCGCTGGTCTGATTCCCACGCAATAAAGATTTTGATATATTGGATCAATCGGACAGAGAGCCTCCAAACAAACTTGCCGCGCGAGGTCAATGCCCGCTGGGACACCTCTAAACTTTGCAACAGGCTTCATGGCATCCCAAATAACCCTTCTGACCAAAAAAACGAAGCGCGGCTGGTCTGACTCTGATGTGATAATTTTTTTTAATATATAAGTATGTCACATATATATATCCCTAGTGATTTCCAACGTCAAAGAAAGGCCAGGGGACTCCTTCGCCCCACAAGGAAGGATGGATATCTTGCTCCCACGCTTAGCCAGCGACACTCAAGTGCATTGGCTAGCTAAGTATATACTCGTCATCACCAAAAGTAACCGGAAATTTGCTCATTGTGGGAGAAATTTATAGAATCTTTTGGGTCAGAATACTTGTAAATGCTCATCTGGATATTTTCTTGCCCTTCATATCGAAGTCAGCATCAAAAAGCATGTATATAGCCTCTGTAGCTCAATTGTTTTGCGTACACCTGATTTTGGCTATATGTGCCAAAAATTGGGGCAGATGAGTCAGTCTGTGGACATACATAGTGGTTTATGTAGTGGGGACTATTCTGTAGCATATATTAAACATAATCTATAACATGAAACTCAAGGAAGGTGACTGATAGTCATAAACAAAGCATTTTGTATGAAGAGTCATGCCTGCATGAATGGTCCACAAACTGCTGCAGGGTAAAACCAAGAAAATTGAACATGGAACAGCTCAACCTTGTTCAAACAGTGACTGTAGCATTTATCAGGTGTCTTTTGATACATCCATGATACCCTGCATGTCAAATTACCATCTGAATTGCTTGTTCAACCATTAATCCTGAAATCCTGCAGACAATGTTGTGATACGGTGTGGGGCAAACATCAGTTACATAACCAGCCGTATAACTGTCCCAGAATGCATGAAAGATGGCTATCTATCTACTCACTGAAACCCAACCTTGAGATCAGGCTCTGAGTATTTTTTTCGTGAAGGTTCTTTCAACTGTTGGATAAAATGTTATAATTTAAACATGGGTAGCTGATCTTTTCTGGTCCTAAGAGACCAATACTGGGTCAATTTCCTCAAACCAAGTTGTGTTATCTGTAGCTAACATCCATAGGTATTTGGTGATAAGGTATGGTTGAGGTCGGGTCACGTGATCTGGCGCAGTGAATCAGTTTCCGGTCACTTTCGGTGATGACGAGTATGTATGGCAAAGACGGGTCACGCCTTCCTGTTCGGATGGCATATAAGACTTCGGAAGCGCCCGTCATTTAGCGCTAATTCCGTAGCGCTGCCCCGAGATTTACAGCGGTGCTACTATCACGGACTGCCTGCCTGTGCAGTGCGGCTCGAACCCCAAAAAGCAGGCGGTTGTCGGACCGGCTCGAGAAAAACATGACAATGTCAGTTTTTTGTTAGTTGTCCCAATATTCACTGATCTTCGTCCAGCTCATCTCCGAAATCCAGTGCCTCAGAGAAGGCCTTGAGAAGGAAAAGCGCCGCCGACGAAAGAGATTGTTCGCCAAGAAACTGAGGCTTATATCAAACAATATGAGCGGGACTGTGCTGTTCATTTCAGTCAAGAGTCTTCGATCCTCCGACAGGAACTCCTGGCCGTCCAAGAAAAATCAGAGGAATTGGGAAGCGAACTGGAGCAGCAAAAACGAAAAGCGGTATATATTATTCCTGTTTCTCCTAAACTTTATCCGACATTTGCTAGGCAGAGATGAATTCGACGCTGGCTAGTGCAGAGAGTGAGCATGAAAAGCAACTGGTATGTTCCAAATTCATTGGCCTAGTTCGTCCGGTAATGTATTCATTTCCAAGCTGAAAAGAACTGTGAAGTTTCAGCGTTGATGTCGAGGCTCCGTTCATCGCGTTCGTTCGCACCTACGGTCCACCTGGTACCAGAATATTCGGACCAAAACTGAACAAGAAAAGGGCCGGACAAGCTGGGGCGACCTGCATGGGGGCGGGATTGAAAGTAGGATCCTGGTCGGAATGGCGCGCACGGTGAGAAAGCGGCACATAAGGCGATATGAATGCGCCTATTTTGAGGTCAAACGGAGTAGAATTGGTCCCGGAAAGAGACTTGCAAGGCGGAGGGCGCGACGCGCTGGAGCCGAATTGGGTCGAAGAAAATTGATATTAGTTTGAAAGTGGCTTGGAAACGCTTTCGAACGCACCTAGTTTCAAGAGAATTCGTCAAGAATTGGGCTCACAATGAGCGAGACAAGAAGAGAGGTAATTATTGCCAGTGACCGCCCTAAGGCCTTAAATGAGGGGCCTCCGGATTTCTAAGGCCTTAGGCTCATTTAAGGCCTCGGACCGTAGGCCTTAGCTCAGGCCTTAGGTCCAAAAAAGGTACTGTAGGGTGGCTTGAGCTTAAGCCACAACGTTGCCAACGTTGACGTGGCTTAAGCTGGCTTAAGCCAGATCTATATGGTGCGGGTCACCTAGTTGCCGCTACCCAAAATTAGTGGCCAATTGCCAGAGAATTTTTTTTGGCCGTGTACACAGCCACAATCAGCCCAAATTTCCGTTATTTCCCCCGCTTGTGGCCAATTTGACGGCAAGAAAAATGTTTAACTCCTTCAGTTTTGATCTAAATACAAATCCCTCTTTAGGATCAGCTTGTATCGTCAAAAGGAACATTTTCTAAAGAGGGATAAGAAATAGAGGCAAAACTCGGCCCAGAAAATCTCAAGCACGGGGTAGCGGCAGCTAGGTGACCCGCACCATAGGCAGACTTTCTATAAGGTGTGCATGTATTGTTTGAGCCAGACTGTGGCTTAAGCCGGCTGGCTTCTTAAGCCAATGTGGCTTGAAACTAGTTTAAGCCAGCTTAAGCCATGGGTGAACCAAAAGAGAGAAAAAAAAAAGTCAATTCAAAACAGTTAAATTTGATTGAGTTCTTTGATCAGAAATTTTGATTGAAATAAACAAATACATTCAGCCATCCTATTCTACATCAGCTGTCCAATCAATACTGGGATCTGGCCGCTCAGACTTGATATGTTGTGCCAGACTGACTCCAGCCTTGGGCCAAGTACCACTAACCTTCTCAAACTGTTGGCGCATATTCTTCTCCATCTGTTCATACATGGTTGCCACCTTTGATGCATAAGCCTTCCTTCCTGGGTCGTTCTCATGGTCATCAGCAAGTGCAGTCCAGACTGAGTGCATTTTGTTGAATCCCTGTATTGCACGGTGAAACTCCTGCCCAACAATTTCGAGCTCTTCTTGCCATCGCTCCATATCTGCCCAAGCACGGTGCCACTGTACTTTTGCAGCTATATAACAGTGAACTTGAATGGTCGACAAATGAGGTAGAGAAACTTACAATCTTGCACATATTTGGCTTCTTCTTCATTTGTCAAGTTTCCATAATAACCCTGTCACCAAATCCAACCTTCTGTCTTTGCACCATCACCCACGTTGTGTGGCTCAACTCTTTTTGTGTAGAGGTCCTCATCCTTGAGTTCAGGAAACCCAAACTTTGGGTCTTGTGGGTCGCATCCAAGTGCAATCATCGCTTCGCGAGCATGTCGATATTTTTTGACATAGTTATTGATTCTTGTTTGAACATCTCGGATTTTTTTAACTGCACGTGTATTTTTAGCTTGACCCCAAATAGCATTATTGCGAGCGTTTTTGTGCTGTCTGAGAGCCTGGCTATGCTGGATGTGCTCACGCAAGCTACGCAGAGCATAATTTGCTTCCGGGACGCCCATCACTGAACAGAGAGGTAATCATGAATTAATTATTTAGGACCAGTCTTAGGGATTTGCTGGGCAACCATGTGAGATTTTTCCCCTGTGCAGTGATGGGCGTCCAGGACGCCCATTAGGAGAGCAGAGAGGTATTGACAAGTGTGTCAGTTTTGTCCTCCCACTGGTGATGGGTGTCCCGGACGCCCATCACTGAACAGAGAGGCAACCATGAATTAATTATTTAGGACCAGTCTTAGGGATTTGCTGGGCAACCATGTGAGATTTGTCTTCTGTGCAGTGATGGGTGTCTGGGACGCCCATCAGGAGAGCATGGACCATTTGACAGGTGTGTGAGTTTTGTCCTTCCTCTGGTGATGGGCATCCGGGACACCCATCACTGAACAGAGAGGTAATCATGAATTAATTATTTAGGACCAGTCTTAGGGATTTGCTGGGCAACCATGTGGGATTTGTCCCTTGTGCAGTGATGGGCATCCGGGACGCCCATCAGGAGAGCCTAGAGGTATTGACAAGTGTTGTTCACCGAGCTCGATTGCCACGCCAGCAAGCCACGGAAACTGAAAACGACAGTCACCCCAAGCCCCCGGCGGCCTATGGTGCTTCCAATTCTGGGCAGGCCGGGACAGTGCTTCGCGGTTCTACGGTCGGAGGCGGATGAATTGGATGGATGCAAGGGGATGTGGGAGTGGGGCATCGCAATTAACAGGTTTGGCGAACCAATGAGGATGAGACTGGGAGGTTGTGCGTTCGATTCGCATCAGGGCTTTTTTTTTTGTTTCTTCTTTTTTTTTTTTTTTTTTTTTGTATGTTGCGGGCCCCCAGGCGCCGAGAGCAGGTTCCCTGGCGCTTCAGAGGACATCCCAGCGTAAGTAGAGGAGGCCTACTAATCTTATTCTAAGACTCGTATTACGATAATGACGCTACATAACCTCCTCAGAAAATTCGAGCTCTCTGGCATCCTCCGCTCCCTGTGGTGTCTCTCAGGCCGAGATCACATTTGATAACGCTATCCTTTTTGAGTAGCATCTCCACCTTTGTTAGTAGTCTACGCTTACTGTTTCTTTCACAGCTCCCTGTTACCAGCATAACGAACGCTGTCGCATGTGTGAGCGGGAATACCCTAGGTTCATTTATTTTTCCCGTGGTTGTTCAATACATGCTGATTTCGTTTGCAGTCTGCTGCGATGTCGCCACATAAAATGTCTAAGAATTCTGTACGCGTCCAATATATCCATGCCTTGAACACTTTACTAGTAAGCTCGTTTGATCGCTTTTTCAACCACCCCGCAATCCATCCACCACAACCTCAAGAGGGGAAATTCGGCTTGATTTCAACAGACCAAGCCCGCAAATGCCACTACCAACACCCAGCAAAATATTTTGCTTTCAGTTTTGCACCAACGGAGTATGGTTGCAAGGCTGAAACTTAAAGGAGGAATTTCAAGGAAATCATCTTCAAGGCATACCGGTGGCTTTCCCAAACGTATAGGCCTGGAGACAAGATCTTCTTCTTCGGTAATACCTTCATTTTTCGCGGAATAACACTAATTGATAGATAGGTTTCTCTCGAGGCGCGTATCAGGTTCGAGCGTTGGCAGGAATGATCGACAAAGTATGTCGAATCTTCATTCACCTTGATCTTGTTTTCATCTTGCCTTGCAGGTCGGGCTCATTGACCCTGGGAACGAAGAGCTCGTGCCTTTGCTCGTGGCACCACTGACTGGCGGGTTTGATGCTAATACTAAAGACCAGTGCATACGAGATTTATTTGGAGCAACATAAGGGAAAACGTAGGTCCATTCATTCTCTTGATATGGATCGCAACTAGTGACCGCCATCCCACGGCAGAGACTCCGTATGCTGTGACGATAGCCGCAAACTTCAAAGAAACGTTTTCGAGGAGGGATGTCAAAGTCCATTTCGTAGGGGTCTGGTCGGATTATGTCTCCGTTCTTTGGAGGCTTGCTGATCCTTGAATCCCAGGGACACTGTTTCTTCTGTCGGAGTGGTTCGAGGAAACCCTCTACCAATGACGTTGTCTGCAGAGCATCTTTGTATCTTCCGCCATGCATTAGCTCTGGACGAGCGCCGTGTTAAATTCCTTCCGGAATACCTCAATGGGGGAGGCTCGATGTCGGACATGGCCAATGTGAAAGAAGTGTGGTTTGCTGGCACCCATTCGGACATGTGCGTATCATCGGATCCTTTACGCTGATGTAATCTTCCACTTACGACGATCAGAGGAGGAGGAATACAAAAGGATCTTGACCTCAATCTGTCCTCTGTTCCCCTTCTATGGATGGAAAACGAAGCAACGTCTGCTGGACTTCGACTACGCCCTCGAGAAACTGGAGGGGCATGGAACATAGAAGACTTGCGGAGAGATGCTGTCAATGAGTCGCTTAAAGGCGGCTGGTGGGCACTGGAGTACCTTCCTTTAACACGTTTATCTTTTAACACGGCCCAGGAAGTCACTAGGTATGCAACACTGTGTTAAGGCGAACATACGACTCATGTCGTCCCTAGAACCCGGCACAGGGGGGCGGGACGTGTTATTACTCCTGGACAACGCATTCACATATCCGTGGCCTTCAAGAGCAAGGAGTACACTCCCCGAGCGACATTCCATCGGGATAAGGATGCTCTCGAATGGGGATCATTCGTCGGAAAGGATATCGAAACGACCGCCTTCGAGTGGGCGCATGAGTTGGAAGCCAGGATCGAAATGGATCTATTCGACGGATCCCTCATGATCGAGGCTGTCGATAAACTTCAACGACTTTGGGCAAAAGGAGATACTTCTAATTCCGCCATGGCCGAAACAAATGGCTGTATCAACCGTTTGGAATTCATGGCTCTTTCCGGGCAACTCGTACAGAATTACCTCTTGAAACTTGGGAAGAGCTCCGATGCGAGAGAGGTTCAGGCTGCGATTGAGCTGTTTCGGAAGCTCCGAGTGCAGAAACCTGATACCTTCGATGCAGATGTGGCCACATTACTAGAACACCAGGCCCGTCTGTCGTTCGCCGATAGCCAGCAGAAGAAAGCCCTGAAGACTTACCGGGAGGCGGAAGATATCCGACGCCATACAATAACAGCTGAAAAGGCCCCCGCGAGGGACATCGAACGATTGGCGGCCTGTCTAGAAAACATTTATTACTGTTGCAGGGAGCTGCAGTTGGTGAGTGACGCTCTGGAAGCGATTCAGGAGACGGTCAAGATTCGCCGGAGCATCCAGCCAGGAAAACCGAGTCTGGCTCTTGCTAGATCAGTGAACAACCTAGCTACCCTCCTCAGGGAGGTGGGCGGTGGTATGCCGGATGGAATAGACACTGATTCGTGATGTGCTTCCGATACTTGTGGCACAGCGTTCACGAATGTTTCACCCTTTCCCCCAGAGTGCACCTTGAAGCCTGACTCTGGCACGGGGCCTGCAGTGCCAACGAGCGGTTCATCGACAGGCGCGATGGTTTCCATATTCAGTAATTTGGATTTGGGAGGTGCACGTGATTCGTGTGAGGCCGTCGTCTCGGCTGTGCGAGTACCAGTCGTTGCAGCCTGCTCAATCGCCGCTTTCTCACCGGCCTGGGAATTTTTGCGAAATTTGGAATCAAGGGACAACCAGCAATTTATGCACTTACTGAATCTTCATGCAAATCTGAACTTCCAATCAGCCAGATAGGAGGGAGAGCCGGCGAGGATACGTACACGAAAATGCGCCCTCTAGCTGGTCCTTTGGTTGCTTGCTGGAGCCCGCGCGGTTCTGCTCCTCTGTGTTCACCGGTAAAATGCTCTCACGCTCCAAGGAACAAAGAAAAGTTGCTCCTGATATTGGTAATTAATTGAGACCAATCAAATAGGATCCTGGGCTCACCATCCTTCTCTACAATTTCGTATTGGTCACTGATTCTTTGCAGCAATTCTGATACAGTCTGAACTTGGGATTCTGGGTCGCCCTATCGGAGTTTAGAGATATAAACACACATTCAACGGAGGGGCAACATACATCTGCAAGGATGTCACACCAATCGTCGTCATGAGACATCACAACTGTTGCTTGTGGGGCCTAAACCCGCCATTGTAAGATGATGAACAAGTCTGTGGTTATGAATAGAAACCTTCTCGAGAATGTAGTTGTTGATTAATTCCCCAGGATGGGATATCTAAGTAGGTTGAGTTCATGGTTGACAATGGTGTTAGAAATATCATGCCTGTGAAATGGGAGGAAGATCTGATAAAACAACACCCCATGTTGCCTTGTATGTGTCCCATCCGTCGCTGCTCCTCCCACGAATAAGCCGAGGGCCTGCGAAAACAGTGACGATCCTTGAGCGGATGACATGGAATGCCCACCTGCACTCCCCAGTCGGGATTCCATGTTGATAATCTCATGGATTTGCACAGTTTCGAACAGCTTAGCCCAAAATCCTGTTCCAACCGAAATAGATAGCCCATGTCACCAAGGAAAGTAGCAGTAATGCATTATGGAGGGCCGTGGTCACAGACCACAATGCATTAATGTGGGAGGTTGGCCGTGTGGCGGATTATACCCGCAATGCAATGTGTCCGTAATCAAGCCGTGGTAGGGGAAAGTAAAAGAAAAGGCAGCTTCGGGGATTGAACCAAAAGCCTTAGGATTACCTAATCATACAAGAAAGGCAACACCATAACCAACTAGACTAAGAAGAAGATCCACTGCGTTTTAGGCTTGATTATCGGCTGGCCGCCAAGTGGCCGATATGAGGTTTATCGGCCATTGCTGCCACATTGCCGGCCAAATTGACGGCCAGCCGCCAGATGGCAAATTTGACGGTTTTCGGCCACCATCGGCCACCTTGGCGGCCACTTCGGCGGCCACCTTTCGGCCACCCCATACCACCAATATTCCATATAATCGAATTATATTCCTTGCTCACTCAGTTTACAACCTACTAACTTGATTTTTTGACACGGTACAGAATACAGGAAGGTATCTTCAGGTACGGAGCGCTGTTGCACTGGGATCGCTGCACGTACATACAGTTATTGATTGCTCAAATATAAACGCACCGGTGCGGTTGTTTCCGCATCCACTCCAGCTCCATTAGCGGTTGAAAATGACACTAGTAGAGCAGAGGAGAAGAGAGCGTCAGATATGAAGAGTGATTATATCAAAAAATGGGACATACAGGTATCCTGAGGTCTTCCCCTTAGCGTTGTCCCCCCACACGAGAGCGATCGCGAGCGACATCGTGACTTTTGATCTGCCAGAATGGAGTGTACAGGAATGGCAGACGACAGAAGGAAATCAGCAAATGAAAGGTGTAGAATCGGGATGGACATACCACTAAATGGATACCCCTGCGATCGTGAACGACGGTGAACAACTCGGGAGGTCGAGAGGATCCGTGGAAATAGGGAGGCAGCTTCGTGGGGGTGGTACAAATGATAGCTAGACCCGGGGAAATATGTACGACAGGTCTGCGAGCTATGAGTGCGATGAAAGGGCTGAAGAGTGTCACGACGCACCTCAAATCTGTCATGTCATCACATTTCCTCGCCTCTCCAGTGTCAGGCATAACCTTATCGAAGGTCCTGCCAAGGATAGACTTTCCATGAGCAGTAGGAATTAAAGGCGAAGAGGAAATGCGTACCTCCTAAATATAACAGTGCGCACCTGGGCCTGGGTGTTCACAATGGATCTGAAACGTGGACATGAGATCACGAAAGGGTAGAGGAGAGATCTTCTTACTCCATCGGCTACTCGAGGGCATTGACGAAGAATGGCGGAGGCTGCGCAGCCATAGGGTGGTCAGTACTGACACCGCTGATTATTCACGCGTTTCCGCGTAGGTTAAACATTGGGGAGGGTTGTAGAAGGTGACAAGGAGGTACTAGGTTCGTCCCTGACCAGTCAGAACGAGCCAACAGATAAGTTGTGTGCCTACCAATAAGGCCGTGTAATGCAACTTAGAGCCATGAAAACTGTCTGAAAATCGGGGTGGTGAGGGCCTGAATCAATGCCAAGACATTTGAGTACCATTTGAGGCAGCCCGTGGTGCCCTACACGAGGAATAATGGTTGGGACGAACGGTCATGACGGTTATGGGAGAGAAGGGTGACACGTCACGTCGTGACCCCACGCGCTTTTCGTTTCGGTTCCCTAGGCCTGTAAGTACAGAGTTCTAAAGTGCGAAACGGCTTGTCGGCTGGCCGTCAAAATGGACGTTTTATAATAACTTTTATTGGCTGCAAGCTATTGACGGCCAATGGCCAGAAAAGTGGCCGAAAACCTCTGATCGGCCACTTGCCGGCTGGCCGAAATTTAGGCCTAAAACGCAGTGAGATACAAGAAGTTAAATTGATGGGACTATACCTGGCCAAAACTGTTACATAATAAGCCTGTTTTTCACCTATTATGGCCCGCATAGGGCCACATGGTTAATGTTGGTTAGTGGTTATTGTTAGGGGTTAGTGTTAGGTTAGTGCCTCCTTGTCTGGACCCAGGGGATATATATTTCTGTTGGTTAGGGTTTTGGTTAGGTTGGTTAGGTTTTTGGTTAGGGTTGGTTAGGGTTGTAAAATACAGGAAAATATGTAATAAGCATAGCAAACAATTTTCGAAGACCTAGGGCAGCTTGCCTGCCCTAGGTGTGGGTATAAGCAGTCCCAGGTAGGGTAAGGCTAGCCTTACCCTAGCTGGGTAACAAAATATTACATATATGGTCACTTTAGTGTAGTGGTTAGAACTTTAGATTTAGATTGGTAATCAATACCAAAAGGTCTGTGGTTCAATCCTCCTTTTGGCCCATTATTCTTTTAATATGCTTTGGCAAGCTGCCACATTGCATTATTGCAGGCTCCTGGTCGGACGGCCGAGCATCGTGGTTAATGCATTGTGGTTGCAGACCACGGCCTGCAACATTGCATTATAGGTACAGTCTCTACATCCCATGTATGAATGTCGTCTGATTCCAGAGTGCATCATGTATCGGGGAGAGATCGTGGTATTTTTTCTGAGCCGGATTGCCTATCCATCGGTATTGATTGGCCCCAGCGGTTGACGTGAACGACAGCTGGAATGCATCGTAGAGGCTGTGAAATGATGCTAGACCCCATGACACAGCCTTCTCGCAGCCAGTGACAAGGTATAGCGAGCCATTAAGTCCACGTCCCCTTCGGCCATTGATATATTTGAACCAGCTCTCTGCATGCATTGCAGCATATGTCCGCACGGCCTCAAGGTTTTCGAGCTTCCGGAGGCATGAACCATGCGGGAGAGCTAACACAGCCCCTTGGGGAACGTGACAGTTGAAAATGAAATCGCTGCCTGGGAAGATGATGCTTGCAGCAGGTCAGCGAGGTACATCTCGGTTTCAGTCGAGGGCAAGACTTACTCTGTATCCAGCCTTTGCACGGACGGTGTCGAAATATGATTTCCCGCAAGATACGAGAGCTCGTACACATCTCGAGATTCATAGAGCGCTAATGGAACAAACTCTTCAGGAACATCGTTGTTGTTAATGGGATGGTTTGCTGGGAGATAGATATTGAAGAAAAAGTCGAATGACCCCTCTGGAGTGATCCTGCCGACATCGCCGATTGCGACGCCGCTCATCCGGTACTCCAGCGGAAGAGTCTGTCGAGGTTCTGGGTCATATAACGGAAAGCCGCGCTTCTGACGTAGTAACTGGTTGCAATAGATTTCGCTCTCTGAGAAGCTGTCGTCCATGATGTTCAGCGTTGAAGGGATGCTGGCAATTCCTTTGTCAGGCTGCGAAAATACATTTTAGGCTGCAATGGCTCAACATGTCCATCTTTTTACTCACCTGCGCGTAGTGGTGGTGCACCATGACGTTACCCGCGGCCAAAATGAATTCTCCCCCGGTAACGTAATTCAGGCTGGGACCCTCGCCAGCGCCCCCATTGCCACCGGCACCTTGTCGGCCCTCTCCACCACTGCCTCCTACCCCTCCTGGGTAAATGAATTATGATACTGTTTTCCCGAGATATCTGCCGCGTACCAGAGATATAGTTATTGAATGTCTGATTGTTAGCTTCGAGAAGCATCGTTCCAGCCTGGGTGGGTCCTGCGTATCGAAGTTATCTACGTGGAACAGCACTATAGTTATCAGCAACCAGCGAAGTTTACACAGCAGACAGGCTGACCTATGGAGGGACGAGGACAATGTGTTGCTGGAGCAGTGGACGTGGAGGTGGATGTAGAAGACACTGCACCGCCTCGTGGCGAACAGCAAGGCGACAGCTCGCACTTTCGCACGACGGATGGGATAGAACCAAGGTCGGAGTCGGGCCTATGATCCTCTTTTTTTTACTTTTTTTTTTTTTTTTTTTTTTGCCACCCACTGGGATGAGATTCCTTCGGGTTTTAGTTCCCAGCGGCTTGAGAGGTCAGTAAATGAGGTTTCGTGAAACCTGCACATCATCCAGAGTCGGCACATCCACGACGGCCGAGAATCCTGGAACGATCAGGCGCAGGCTGACAGCAGACAGCAGACAGCTAGACTGTCACCCGCGCGCCTCGTATGTGTACAGCATTCGGGGTCCGGGGATGTGCCGCGGTGTCTCGTCGGCGTCGTGGCAACCTTGGTTGTAACGATTGATGGGCTTCCGTCTGCACCCGAACTGCGGCGCATCAGACATTCAACGCCCTCACTGCGGACACTGCGGACGTTGTTCTGTTCTAGTTCTTTTCTTTGAGTTCTATTCTTAGTTTACAAACGACTTCACTTTTTAGGTACAAGGACAATTGATTGCAATCTTACTTACGTTAGTATTTAGACAGACGGTAGTTGCAAGTTTCTTTAGCTTTCTTGAATCATAAAAGTGTCGGGGGACCGCTCCGCCCCTCCCCCTTTATTGATCGCAGAAATTGAAAAAGTGTAGAACTCAACAGACCATATTGCTTACCTGAAGCTTTCAAACTCCGCTGATTAGCACCCGAGTGAGGGCCCGGATTTACCCGCTTCATTTGACCTTTTTTGTCGTTGTTGGTCCTTCTGCTTGAAGTCCGCCGATTGGCGCCCGGATTGGCGCCCGGATTTACCCGGTTCATTTGACCCTCCTTGGTTGGTCCTTCTGCTTGAAACCGATTAGCGCCCGGATTGGCGCCCGGATTTACCTGCTCCATTGGGTCTAATTGGGCGCTAGGAGAATCCTTGGGAACGCCATAAGTCTATTTGAAGGAGAAGTGATGGAAGCAGTTTGTGCGGGAGCGGCGAGTTCTGCCGAATGGGAGCCGACATTGAGGTCCACCATACCTCAGACAAGCCGCGACCGACCATTGGCTTCACCAGCGCCCCGATGTTCGAGCACACTGGGCTTCCGACGATGGAGGAATCAGCGCAGAGGTACAGGAAGGGGTGGGAAGCAATCAAGTTTCTTGCAGAGAAACCCCAGAAACGAGGGATGCGAGTTGGAATTGTCGTCATTCGGGTTCCAGAAGGGATGTTCAGGTGACGCGTAGAGGAAGGACATCTGGAAATAGGTCTGACGAAAATATGTTAAAGCGACGGGGTAGATATGCGATTCTAGAACGTCAATCCAATTGGAACAGTTTTGTTTTGGGCTGCTGGAACCCCTGCTCCTCATGTGTACTTCCGCTGCATGGCCGGCCGGGTTGCGCAACCCGACCTACCGTCACCGGAAGCCTTCTTAGCAGGGGTCCAGTGGCATGGTGATGGTTCTGACGGAGCCAGTGTGACGGTGTGACGAGTGACGAGACAATCACAAACAATGCTTGTTATCGATCAGGTCTGCCAAGACCCATTTGGACAGCGTTCAAAGGCACGCCAGTTTTGGATATCCTCAATGTTGCACCTTCAAGCTCATCATCTCTCATGATTATTTAGTTCTCATGTCAACGCAGACTTTGGCCCGCGACTGGGCCGTGCACCTGTCTTCACGTATCAGTACCGTCGACGAAGCTATTCTCTCGGACGATGTCATCGTGACAAGCCTCTACGGTACCCACCGGAGCCATATCCAGCCACAGTCAATCCGACAGCAACGAACTGTAGCACTGATGTCTCCTGGAGACTTGGCGTTGACACCCGATCAGGCCCACCAATTCCGCAAGGACTTTGACGCAGCGGAACGGCATTTCCTCAGCGATCAAACCTTTGATGAATTGCTAACCGCAGTTGAGGAGTTCATGGAAAATCATCGGGATTGGTGTCGGGCAGCGGTAGGGGACGTGTCGCGATATTTCAAAGGGTTAACCTGGTGCGTACGCCCTGGACATTTATGTGTTTTTATGCGTTTTTAAGCCGTGTTTCAGGGCATTCTCCGCCTACCTCGCCTTGATTGTCCCTTGGTCGCTGGCTCACGTTAGCGTGCCACGCTTGGGTGGTATTCGTCAATTTGGGGTTCGAGCGACTCGCAATATTCCCCAGAACCAGTATATATACGAAGTTCTAGGTCTGTTGAGCCGAGATGAAGCCAGGGATTTCAACACATCAGGGCTTTCAATCATGGAGGGCTTGAAGGGTGGCAACTACGCAATGTTTGGCCCAGCCCGGCTGGTCAACCATGACTGCAACCCCAACGTTTTTGTAAGCGTCTGATTTTCAATTTTCTCTCTTGTTGTTTTCCCCACTCTTGCTATGATGGATGCTAACTGACTTGAACGCCACAGTTCGAGTTTCTGTTTAGCGATAACAAGCGCGCCATCATAGCAAGGGCCGAGCGGGACATATGTGCGTGCGAGGAGCTTCTCGTCTCGTACGGCTCAAATTGGTGCGAAGCCGATCACTGCCCATGCCAGACCTGTGTCGGCGAGCCTCTAGTGCCAACGCCACAACCCGATGAGGTACGAGACCCAGAAGTTGCGCAAGCGGCGAAACTCAGGCGGACACGGAGCGAAAATGCGCGTCGTAAAGAGAAAACGAAGGCGAAAAAAGGATTGGCTCAAGTTCCTGAGTAGCGCGCGCGCTTGGTACATCACGGTCGCACTTTGACTATACTTCCTCTCTTAATGTGAATTGAAACACCTGGACACGCAGAAAATTCAAGTGTTTCGTCACGAAGCTGGCGCAAGCATTTTCTACCGGTGTAATCGAGTGGCGAGAAAGACATGCAGGGAGTGCTGCGCAAGCATCCGAGTTTACCCAGCGCTGCCGCCCAACCGTCTCCGCTCCCACCCGCGCTGGCGATGGGATGGGGGAATAGTCGTCCTGCGTGGAAAGGCACCGCCGGTGATGCAATCGTTGGGCGCGGTAGACACGGCGAGGTAGACAGAGCGGGACAGTGGAGGCGGCGGTGTACCCTTGCCCGAACGTGCCCTCCACACGTGGCTTTGGGACGTCGCAGAGTACAGCGGGGCGGGTGCAGGTCGTGTAAGAAGATAACTGAGCGCAAGGAAGACCAGGTTATTCGGCATTAGGATGAACTGGATAGTTCGAGGGATGATCAGTATCAAAGTTGCCTGCAATAGAATTTGCAATGAACTCGGCTCGTTCCGAGACCACTGGATTTACTAGAGAGAACGCATGAAATGACTACAAGGCACAGAGGAAGAGGCAGAGAGCCGTCGGATCGGCGGTCGTTGGGGTTCCGCTCCAAGCATGGACAAAGTGCGCACAAATTTCGATGTTCAGAGCCACCTTTAGGCGGGCCAGGGACACATATAGAGCTGATCTGCCAAAAGCGGAGTTTAAAGGCTTCGGACAGGCTCAATTTTATAAAGAGAGAGGAAAGTGGACAATCGACACCCAGGGCTATCCGCTCCAGTTGGAGTACCAAATCGGTCAAAGTCACTACGGAAATCAAGGACTCAGCGCATCTCCTTGATATCTCGCTGTTCCCAGCGAAAAGGACTTGGGCCAAGCGGACTGGATCACCTGCTACAATTCCTTCCTCATCGAACGCGCATACGGGCCCGCCATTTAGGCTTCGAAGCCATAATCTCGGACTCGGAGTTCAGGGACTGATTTACAGCTTTCCGTGATTTCGACATCAGGATACGTTCTCAGTTCTTCGCCAGGGTGTTTACCGTTAACCCTGCAGAGGATATATATGCTAGGCTTTTTCAACCCATGAAGAACCGTGCCCTCAGGCGGTTTTCGGCTGCGACGTTGACTATGTCAGCTACAGGACCCAGTCGCTCGGAGAAGACCAACGCTCGCGTTCAGACGTATGGGTCAGAGAAGAACTCCTTTCGGTGGATCTCGTTGTGCCTCCGCTGCGGTGCCTCCGACGGCCACCATGCTGTCGACTGCATATTTCCATGAGCGAGCGGTCTCCCGTGTCTACCAATAGACTCCAAGCCTCCTCGAGACCGTTTCTTGCTAAACTCCGGGCCCTGCACGATCCAGACGATTATACAATACAGCGGAGTGCCATTTGAAAAGTATGACCTTGATCTAAACAATACAATACAGCGGAATGCCATTTGAAACGAAACAGTTTGGCCTGCACCACAGTCCGAAGCCCTTTGCTCAAGGTGCGCTCCCCGGAAACGGATAGCCCTGGAAAATGCACAACTTTGGGGTGGATCATATTTTTTTGTATTTGGTCTGTGGCATTTGTACCGAGCCCAACAAGCATCTGGGCATTTGAAAAGCATGACTCGATCTCCTCAATCTAAGTAATACAATACACCAGTATTGTATTGTTTAGATCAAGATGATGCTTTTCAAATGGCAATCTGCTGTATTGTATTGTTTTGCTCGAGGTCATGCTTTTCAAATGGTAGCCTGGTGTATTATTTTGTTTAGGTTAGTGCTGCCCTGCGGGTTGAAACACTATTGAAACACCCAAAGTATGAATCAGAAGCACTTAGCATGGGTTGCTGGCTGTTGCTGGGCAGGTTGTTGGGCTTATTCTCCCTTTCTTTGAAATTTGCGATATGTATCTGCCTTCCATTCAGTCGCTCAGTGCAAAATTATGTAATAGCTTTTGGCCTTCTATCTGATTCCCTGAGGATCCCAGTGATGGGTGAGAACCGCAGCGGAGGGCTGCGGAGGCGGGAGAAAAACATCATCATTTGCTATTTATTGCCTTTTACCTGGTGAGCGAAGCACGGTGTGAACCACGGGCGATGGACAGAAGCAAAAGAGGGAAGCCCCCAAAGACCAGCAAGGAAATTAGAGAATGTTTGCCTCCTGTAATACAAAATTGACAGGACATTGTCGTAATGCACACTACCAAAAATCTAAACAGGATCTAAACAGGATGGATGTAGTTCAGGCACGGATTGCATCACGACAGCGGTAACGATGGTAAATACGATCGGTCCAAAAATAGGTAAAAAGTCCATGGTATATACATGCCTCTGCTAGGGCGAAGCCTCGCTGTCGAACCAACCGGGAGCTACGCAAATACGGAATAGGGAGAGCACGTTGTGCCGCTCAACGGTGACTTGTGGGTGCCCAGGCCACAGTCGGCTCAATCCCCGGCGTAGTCCGAGAAGGCCGAAGACTCGGGTTTCCACTCGTCGCGTTGGCGTACGTAGATGAAACAAAGGGATGTCTGTAACAAGGTGCATTCAAATGGCAGGCATTTTGAAAAGCATGACCTGACACAATAGAGGTGCATTCAAAGGGCTGGCATTTTGAAAAGCGTGACCTGGCACAATAGAGGTGCATTCAAATGGCGGGCATTTTGAAAAGCATGACCTGGTGCAATGGAGGTGCATTCAAATGGGGCTGGAGACCTTATCACGTGCGAAGAAGGGGAGCGTCAACCTTTGGGAAGGGAAGTTGGGAAGTGTGGCCTTCTTGACCTTCTTCTTCGATTTCTTGACGCCATTCCATATCATTTACAAACGCGCTCCAACTGCTCTAATATATGCGTAAACAGTCCCAGACAGCCACTCTGTCCCAAAGTCGAGGTTAGCGGTGTAAAACACGGCCAGATCTGTTCAAGCGTACTGAGTGTTAGAAGTTGTACACCCAAACACAAAGGCAGCTAGCGCAAATAAGCAATAAAAACGTGCCTTCATGAAGAAGTGTCGCCGTATTATATACATGTACGGCTCGGGCTGAACTATATACCGGGCGTCGAGACTCGAACTCCAACACTGAGTAGTCCTTTCCACGAGATGTAGATAGGTACTAGTAGGTAGGTAGGAGGTAGGTAGGCAGGTCGGCACGGTCCCGCTTGGTTGCCCATGACGGCCGTCCGGCCGCCCGTTTAGGCTTCCATGGAGCACGTGTACTAACGCGGTACTCTTTATTCGGATCCCGCTATAGCATAGACTCGTAACCAGTCTGCACTACGGCAATTCCTTAGTGCAAGCACTATGCTGTAGGCAGACTGGTACAAGTCGGGCTGTGCAATTCGCCTGAGCCTGAGTTTGAAATTTTGAGTGGTGCCGATCGCCGGCATCCACGGTGGCTGAGTAGCGCCATCATTTCTCATGTAATTTGAGTATCTGGGACTCGCCTCCCGTGGGGTCTCTGAAAATTCTGAACAGACAGAATTCAAGAAAAATGGGAGATTGACTTTTCCCTTTGGAAATTTGTGACCGAGATGAATTGACAGAAAGCAGGCAAGAAGAAAAAAAATTAAACTCCGGGCTCAGCCTTTTGTTTGTCCCGACTTGAGTCACGCTTGATTATCATACGGAGCAAGTATGTAGTGACGCCGCGGTCTACACTGAAGCTAATTACCGACTCTTCTGTTGTGCGGTCACAGCGTGAACATCAACTGGCGAGAACAGGCGCATCTTACATGAGCTTCCTCTGAAACATAGGATCGACTCTGTAAACGGGACGAATATTTCGGACCAACCGGAAATCAACCAGGGAAATCAAGCCGCATGTCACCAAAGTTCTAAAGGCGAAGTCGCAATGACAGAATTCGTCCTCCTGAAGGAGAGATATCTCCCAATTACACATCCAGGTGTGTACTGCAATGGTTACTCCACATGTTAAACTCTTAAAATGGAATAAAATAAGCACAGGGAGTATAAATAGAATAAACGACATCTGGGCCTCGGAATATTCATTCCTTCATTAACTCCAGCTCAAGCGCCGCAGCGAGCGGAGGCACACCTTGTGTGATATATGAGAATTCATCACAGATTGATAAAATCCCCATTTCCCATGGCAGAGGCCATCATTTCGCTTACTCAAGGCTATGGATTCTTGCACCTCCACCCAGCCGCCGTTGCCTCCAGACTCTCATAAAGAGGTTATCGTACATGTGTTTCAATCAAGAGTCACCCGTGAGTTTTGGCGGGTTGATCCGTGGGAAAACCCGCGAGTTTTACTACCCGTGAGTCAAGTACTCGTGGCCACGGGTTTTCCAAGGAGCCGAGTTTGAATTCTGTCAAGAAAAAATCCCAACTCATGGGTACTCGTGTCCATTTGAGCCCATAACCAGGCCCTAATGAACGATTTCAATCCATCCAAAGTCCATCTGCAAGATTTTAGAAGTTAGAATGAAGCAATAGGGGAGAATAGACCATGCAGATCGCTTTTTTCAGCTTATCTGTGCACAGAATGGTGGCAAAAGCCACAGGCACTCACAAGTACTTGCCAGTCTTTAAAACTCGTGAGTACCCGATTGACCCACGGGTTTTTTTACTCGTGGATCTGAGTTTGAACTTTTCCTCCACAGGTACCTGTGGTCAAAGATCCGAGTCACCCGTGGACAGCCTTAATTTCAATGTACAAATGCCTTTGAGACCTCTTTGAACACTCAAATCCAGTGTCACGGTTGGACTTCAAATGTCCGAAAAGGTCGATGGAGGCTATCCACACCTGACTGATATCGCGGAACCGCAACTATGAGTGCTTTAAATGCCCAACTGGAACGAATAAGGACTACCCAGCAGATTTGGGACCAGTTTGGGACTAGTCAATTTTTGGTGGTGATTAAATGACACACACCATACAAAATTAACGTCATAGACCGGGGGCTCGCCACCCGTGAGAGTGTGTGCACCCGTAAGATAGAGAGCATGGGATCCCAACACCTTATGTAATCTGTATTATATAATTTTCCCACGGCCAAATCCCAGGGCGGACAAAAACTTTTACTTTGAAAAATGCAACCAGAGCACTTGGGGTTACATGGGGTATTAAATACACAAGCTAAGTCTATTTATGAGCTGGACAGTATAGAGGCCTTTATCTCAGCAATCATTGATGGAGGTAACATGCGATGCCCGCTGAACCGCCGATTCATGTGAACCAAATCACCACCTGTCAATCCATGTGTATATCCAGAAATGAAACGAGCGGCACGGTTTGCATAACTAGTGGGAGCCTATAAGTCAACATAAAGATTTGACAAAGGTTCCACTCACCAGATAATTGCCAAATGAGGAACATCGTCAAGACAATTCTTGACATTATTCTCCATTTCATCAATGTTTGTGGTTCTTGAAGTTGTCCAGTAGCGAAATTTGCAGCCCCCCAATACATCTCAATGAAGTTCAGCTCACAGTGATACTTGGGATAGAAATCACAAATATGACCACGCCTCTCCACAAGTTCTTGGAGTGCAGACTTCTGGTTGACAAAAAAGAATTCTGCGGCAACAACAATCAGTACATCCGGCTTCACATTTTAAACCTGGACACTGTGCAAGCAGACCATCTTTCCACAGTCCCCGCTCTCTGATGATCACCTCCATGACTTTGAACCAGCCTGGCATTGTAGGGACGCTACATAAGTGCGACATATCCTGAAACGAGTGTGAAGGGAACTCCCATAAGGACCTTCAACACTCCCTCAGTTCCTGAACACCCATGCCGACGCGTCCTTCAGACGGGCCAAACGCGTCGTCCACCCCAAGGATGGTCCGGAGCAGAGCGCTGCTTGCGTATGAAGGAGGCGGCCGTGCTCTCATACGAAGACATCATGGACCTACTCGAGAAGGATGGCATTGCAGACCAGTGGAGGGAGTGGGTCCACAGCACGAAGTGGATCGGGAACGCCTTAGGGAGGGCAGCGGAGGCACCGCGGACTACGAGACAGTCATTATATTTGTGGACAACACCGGCCCCGAGGCGTTGGGGGGTGCCCATCCACCAGCAATGTTTTTTGAGGCGGTCGACATATATGACTCAATGTTCGCCGCGATAACCATTGGGGAGTATCCCGGGAATTGGTACCAGTATTTCAAGGACAGGGTTCAGAATGATCGTCCATTAAAGCTTGGTCCTGCGTAGTTTATGTATTTATTCAACACGGGTCAATCGTCCTAATATCATCTACGTTACGCATCGAATTGTCGGCTCTTTGTCAGATTTTTGTAACCTCGACTTCCTCATCTCCGTCCCATTCACGCCTATGCTCAAGACTATTGTATACCATGGCGACACACAACAATGTGCGGACGCCGCTGTGTACATGGACAGACGCTTGCCTATCGACAGCTTGCTCCATAGACAGAGCTCCGGTCTAGCTGGAAATGCAAGCCTGCATTCCTACCGCGCGCGCGCCATTCAAAGCCATATTCACATGGTGGTGAGGAATTAGAAGCCGTAGAAGCCGGCGTCTGAAACCGCCGCTGAGGCTCAGGGGTTTGCAACAAAATGGGGCGGACGCATAGCTCGAAAATGGACGCGGAATTGGATATCAAATCGTGTTATCCCCGAGTCAAAGATAGGAAAACACGGCAAGTCGTACTCGCTTTACGACGACCCCATAATCCGTGCCGAATTCCGCTCGTACGTTCGGAGCGAGAAGTGGGCGATGGATCCGGAGAAGCAGGTGGGCCGCTGGGTTTCTCTTCGCACGGCACAATTCAGCTCGACTACATACAAGTCTCATCGTCGTGTTTCCGAAGCTATGGGACAGAGCCTCGACAGGTAGAAACTCCGTAGCATCATTTTGCGCCTACTTACAGCTATAACGGGCATTTTTCGAATATACACTAAGTGGACAAAAAAAATGTCCGATTGGTTTTGTGACGAGTTCTCAATGAAAACATGATATTTTGACATGAAATAAAATGTAAGGTCATTGAGACGGCCGAGCTCCACATTGCTCATTGCTGGCAATCAAAGTGCCGGGTTTGGAATTTAGTGAGCATTTAAGTTAGCTACACTTTTCTAAGTATAGTAAAACATATAATATTAGATTTTGTTAACTCCTAAATCAGATGTATTAAATTGAGTTTCGGGCCGTATTATGTGTTTTAATATACTTAACGAAGCGTAGCCAACTTAAATGCCTATTAAATTGATGAACTGGCGCTGTGAACGTCCTGACCACCCATTCACCCCGGATTTTCCAATATGGACTTGTCACTTGGTATGGTGTTTATTTTATTTCATGTGAAAAGACACACAGTTACGGTTAAGACAATTTTGTCCCATATCACGATAATCACGTAATCAGTGGGTGCTCTGTGGGACCAGAAAAAATGGAGGAGGCGTAGCGAGGATATATGAAGAGATGTACCTGAAGGATTGGAGGGAAATAATATTTTTGAGGCTTGAGAAAAAATATCTTGCAAGGACCGGGTATTCACCACATTTTGACGGCCGAGGGGCCGTCAAAATGTAATGATTGACTGTAATGGTTTACATTTTGATACGCGTGACCCTATTTCCTTTTCAATGGTATACATTTTGAACCGCGTGACTTGACATCCTGCAGACCATTTCAACTCCAATGAAGTCCCAGAGCCATTCTATAAGCCGCGCGTGTCGGAAATGAATACCCGCTCTGTTTGAACCGAGTTTAATCACGATCTTTGGCGGCTCAGAAACCGGGCTTCAGTAATGAAGCTCAGATCTATTTTAGAACATCATACGCGCCACACAAAATCTATGTTGTATTATTCGACCCACGGGCATGTGCATTCCGCCCGAAAGCAATCATGGGAAGAGAACACCCCTCAGATTTATTCGGCCCGAGGGCAATGCACCCGAAGGCATTCTCACAGGGACGCATGGTTCCGGCCTTGGAAAGGCTATAACTGGTGGCTCATGCACTTTGGACCGACACTCCAAAGACAAGATTCAACGAAAATCATCGAAAATCATCGTCCAAATAGAGTTACGGAGCCAGATCTTGAAAATTCGTCCAATACATAAAATAGGTGGCAATTTGAGGCAGAATTAAGCGGTCCCCGCGTACCAAAACCGAGGTTAAAAATATGGCTCCGCAACTTTGTGCGGTGCGCACTTACGTACGACTTGCCCCGCAGAACCGAAGAGATTCATCGACTTTTGAAACAGCTATAAGCTTTTTACGCACTGGGGATGAAATCAGTACCACACGAAAAATGCCCCAGTATTTTGGGTTTTTTTTTGCTCGGGGTCGTGTATTCTGTAGAATAAATTATGGCGCTCTGAAAACATAGATATACTTGAACGAAGCAAAGTGTTTGAACTGTGACAAATGTCACACATCTGTGACTGTCCGCTCGTTGAACCAAGTCGATGCGGTACGGGACAATGTGGGCACCTGTGCCTCGAGAAAAAAATCACAAAATATTCTGCTATACCACCACACCAGACTACACCCCTCAAGCTCCTCGGATTTAAATGAATCAATCAGAAAAAGCACAATTTACGGTAAATACCAGGTTGTGTGCGTAGCTTAGCACGCCGAAACCTTTAGCGACAGCCAAAAGGAGGTTTTAATGCAATTAGGCAGGATTTTGAACCCTTCACAGCACTAGTCTCTTATCTGCCGACCATAAAGCCTTCATAAATGGAAGCTTCAGCAGCATCATTTCGGGATTGAAGGAAATAGATTCCTTTTGGACGAGTATTTCTGCTGGGTCACATACCCATTGATATTTTGAACATTTCATCTTGCCAAATAACATTCAGAAAGTGTGTGATGAAGGAGTTATACGGTGGAACATGCAAGAGGCAAGCAGATCATTGATCTAGCATACAAATGATGGCACGCGAGGGACCTGAGTGGGTCATAGATCCGAGATGCGAGAATGAACCCAAGCAGAGACAGGACCCCGGATAATACCCGTCAAGGCCAGATCCCGGTTCGGACAAAAATTGAGGATTTTGACCGGCAAACCTAGGTCCCGTTCGGACAAAAATGGGGGGGTCTGAAGCGCGAACGCTAGGTCCAGTTCGTATAAAATCGTGGCCTTCGAGCAGGTAGACGTAATTTTGGGCTGCACAAATTTTGGACAAAACCTAGACTCGCGACCAGTTCGTTTCACACGCACTGATCACGAGGGCAAGATAGATAAGTGGTGTGAAACGACTGGAACATCATGTCATGATTTTGGCAGATGCCGTCAAATGTGATTTCGGACTTAGGATTTTCACCTCACCTTCAGCCAACATTCAGCGTCCCGTATCTTCAGAACCAAGCCCGCGAAGACCTAAGTTGTTAAAAAAAAGTCGGTTTATTTTCAATTTTGAATCCATTGGGCACAACTTGTTTTTGGCCGAAAGGAAAAACAAGTTAGTCTCATTTCATTTAGATTTGAAAACTGATCATCTTTGCCTATATAACTTTTTACACCTTTTCTGAAGGTAGGGAGGTCGAAAAATCTAAGTCCAAAACCTTGTTTTGCAGCATCTGCCAAAATGGCAACATGATATCCCAGCCGCTTCCCAACGTGATAAGCGCAGCCACGTCAGAAGCGGTTGGTCACGAGCCTAGACAAAACCAAACTCTGCTCGAGCTACATTTTCAACCACGTGACCCCATTACCCGCACCGCAATCCATTACATTCTCAAGCGAGTGACTGTACTGCCCTCACTTCAAGCCATTGCACCAGAAATCGATAGCCCTGATCATTCCAGTCATTTTGGTCCATTTAGACTCCCCTCAGACGCAATATTGACCTTTCCAGAGGCCAAAAAGTGCTTTACATTGCCAAACATGTGACTGCATTGCCCGCAAAGCAATCCATTACATTTTCAACCGCGTGAATCTATTGCCCGCGATGCAATCGATTACATTTCTAACCGCGTGACTCTCTTGCATTACATTTTCAAACGCGTGACTGCATTGCCCTCACTGCACGCCGTTGGATTTCCAAACAAGTTCAATTCCAGCGCAATTGCAAAGCCATCTTCTGAGGCCCGCGTACCTCATAGCCCCAATCATTGCGGTCATTTTGGTCTATTCAGATTCCCTCGGACGCGATATTAGAGAGGTTGTGCAAAAGCCGCACAAGCCGCATGCGGCTTTTGCGCATTGTGCAAAGCCGTGGAGTTTCCAGGGGTTTTCTTGCATATTTTTCTGCCCAATGCCATCCATTGTCCCTCTAATCGTGTGCTCCCTTCCCAAAAATTGGTACGTATCAGATGAGCAAGCATAGGAAGCCCATTTCCGGCACATCACCCAGCGCATCAATTTTCGTGGCTAGCCACTTGAGCCCGCGACGCGGCAGGGGACGTGTATACGAAGCTCCCTCCCCTCGCGGCACTTTTTTTGGTCAACTCTGGTAGATTTAAATTGAAACACGTGCGGGGCTACCTTACGAATACGATTTTTCCGTGCGGCTTTGCACCATGCGCAAAAGCCGCATACGGCTCGTGCAGCTTTTGCACAACCTCTCTATTGGCCACAAAGTGCTTTACATTGCTAAACATGTGACTGCATTGCCCCTGGTAGGAGCCCTGACTATCGTAGACTCTCTACCGGTACCAATTTCGTTGCGTTTGAGTCGGCAAAAGCAAAGCAAGTAAACTCGAGCCTACCTGCGCGGATTCGACATCTCAGCATCTGTGTTACTGGGCGCCTGGCACTTCCCCTCTCGTCTCCTGAGGTTAGGCCGATGATGAAGCAGGAGTCAGCTGTTGATGTCGGGAGCAGAAATTAATGTACCATTTCGACCAATTATTCAGTGCAACCGGCCCAAACACGCAACCTAGGCTCAACTCAGCAGCATGTCAGTAGGCACTTGATACTTGCCGAGTTGTAGCACAGTACGTCCAACCTCTATAGACGTACTACTACTACATGACAATCCAGTTGCTCCGACGATTGATCTGCTTTTAAGGCTGTCTATCTCAGGCCCGCAAAGTGCAGTTAAAATATAAGAGTTCATTGAGTCGGTCCTACTCCCTAATATCCATCCAGCCATACAAGCAATACCTCCTCGAAGATTTGAATGACTGACATGTGTAGGTACTTTTGACTGAAAATTTTCTCAACTAAATTCAATGTAGTTACAGCAGCACAGCCACACCCGATATGGAGAGTTCCGTGACCTCTGGTTTAACAACCAAAGCAGCCATTACAATTTCAAACAGATGGGGCTGAAAATTCACTACACCATCCGGAACCCCATGTCACGAAGGCCACCCGCACGTTATACTCGTCATCACAAAAAGTCATCGGAAATGTATGTTTTACGGTCGCAACTAGTGGAATATTTTTGGTCAAACTACATGTACATATTCAGCAGGATATATGGCTGCCACTGCCGTCATGCTCGTTAAGCCGCACACGTGGATCCAATCCCTATAACCCGTTGTTATCACATTTCTGTTTGTCTATTTCAATTGCATGGTCCATATTATTCAGCAAGGAAGTTGATCCCGTAACAATGCACAATACATTTGAAGTAGGAGTAAAGTTCACTATCCCAATATCTGAGGCCCTTCGGAATACATACAAGCGCATCATGTCAAAAATCTAGGTCATTTGGATCTATATTAGAGGCTTTGCGGCAGCCACCCGGATGCTGATCGGGCATGCGGTAACCGGTGGCTGTGGCTGACCAGTGGCTGGCACATTGATTTCATGTGTACTGTTAGAACAGATCACCACTCTCCGGTTCCTGTCTATAGTACGAAAAGTCATTCTGGTGTCCAGACTGTGCTTTAGTGCCCAAATTAAGCCATTTTTAATCAATAGAAGGAGGAATTAGCTGTATTGCCTTCTTTCATGCAGGTAAGGTACAAGTTGGTATCAAGTGCGGTGGTAAAGGCACATAAATGGATTTGGAAACGTGCTAGATTCACCCACTGGAGTAGCCACAGCCACCTGTCACCGCATGCCTGATCAGCCACCGGGTGGCTTCCGGTGGCTGCCGCAAAGCCTCTATTTCTGGTGTGGGACATGTTCTGCACTCCAACACCCCTGAGCCCTAACACTAACCAACACTAACCGCTAACACTAACCTCTCACTTCTAACCACTAAACTCTAACCAAAACCTCTAACCAAAACCACTAACCACTAACCAGAGCTACAAACCCCTAACCCGGCAAAATCAGCACAAATGATGTGGCTGATAGCCCTGCATTGATTATCCGTTTCTTTAACGAAATGGATGGCTTTCATTGTGGGCTCTTTGGTTACATCCCCTTCTGGCTTAACCCCTTCCTCGCAACTCTCTGCTCGTTTTCCCCCTTCCACGTCAAGTGTCTCGCGCTGCGATCACGATTCAAACACACAGTCTGAATAAATCCCCATCCAGTTCCTTACTCGAACCGTGCCCGCAATTTCTGTCGCTTCCCTGCCGCGGAACGACTGCGAGCAATGCAGATGGATCCCATGGTTCAACAGCAATTGAGATGGAATTCAAAAGATTCCCAAAATCCCCCAATATCCTACTGTGCCGCAGTATGGCGGGCCATTGAATTGCGGCCACGCTCTCCGCTTTCTCATTTTCCTCCACGTCAAATGGCCAATCGTGTACGCGCATGTCTCATACACAGCCCTTGACAGCTCGGAACCAATCCCCATACAGATTCCCATTCGCACTGTGCCCTCATTCTCCCCTCACTTCACACTGTGCAACGACTGCGAGGAGCTGCCATCGGTGCCTTGAGAAGGACAGACTAGTCGCATGGTACAATGCCAATAGATAAGGTGTGTAAACTTCCTGAACTGTAGGTAATTCCCCACTGCGCCGCAGGTTGACAGTCTGTTCAACTGCGCTCACGTGGCGGTGTTGTGAATATAAAGAGCTGCCCCCCCGCCTCATTTCCTTCAGAATCCCTCGCACCATCTCTTGTTCGTCTATTCATGTTCCGTGCCTGTCGGAATACTGGATTCTCTGCAACTTGGGTCCTTTGCAATATCTGGTACTCAACATTTCAACATTTCATCTCATCAATATTCTATTTTCTTGCCGCCTCCTGATCATATGGGCTTGCCATTTCATTGCTACTGCTGCCAAGCAGAGTCCTTCGCAAAAACGGTTGCAATATTCCGATTCTCGGGGGTGTCATATCTTTGCTCCGATTGTGCGTGGATCACGGCGATGGAAGCATAGTAATAGTTAACTTATGTACAGTCCATCGATGCTATGTTCACAATTTATCCGTCGGTTGAAAATGAAGGGACGAAAATGGACTTTGTGAAAGTGCTGAAGCGGAGCGGAGGCATATCTTGTCGATAGGCGTCACTAGGCGTTTGGATGCCGGTCCGAACGCCTATGCTGGGGCAACTGTTTCTTCGCTCTGCCCAAGAGCCGTTCCCGGCTTTGCATGGATTTGGCTCAAGCGAGCTGCCCTCTATTGAGGTAATGTCGCACGCGGGGTAGGATCATCTACTTACTCACCCGGTGAAGAGAAAAAGGAAGAAGAAAAATCATGGAGCATCGAGGTTTCCAGGTACGTCAATAGGGTCGTTCACAGTTGCCCTTTTTCACTCCCTTTTTTCTCCCTTTTTGCGTCCGCTTGCTTTTTTCCCGGTTTTTTTCCCTTTTCAATTTAGAGGTGTAAAAACGGTATAAAAGGGAAAAAACCAACTTCCCAGGTGCAATATCGATCGAGAACCACAAAAAAAAAGGGAGTGAAAAAAGGCAACTGTGAAACCAACCCCCTCCAGGTACTCCTTTTTTCTGCCCTTTTTCCGTCCCTTTTCTGCCTGTAGTTGCATAGTCGAGCTTACCTGGCCCTGTCGATAAGTCCTAACAACTATTTGAGAGAAATCAAATAGGTCTCATCATTTATACTGGGGTACACTTCAGCCGGTAAGGAACAGAAAAAGGGAACCAAAAAGGGAGGCAAAAAGGGCCGGAAAAAGGGAACTGTGAACAACCCTAATAAAATTCCGCTGTGACTGCGGATTTTATTGGATTTGGGTGGTTACGGACGACATCGGGATTTATCGTCTGTCATATTGGTAATGTACACCGGCTGACGGCGTACGGATAACGGATAGCAAGAAGCCACTTGCAGTTTATAAGTGTGCAGGTAGAGCTCAATAACCTGTCTTGCAGCCACCTATCTGAGACCCCTTTGGCCTGGTCGCCACCTTGTGGCCACCCATCTGAGGCCCTTGTGGCCTTTTCCCTTAAAACCCTCTTCCTTCCCTCGCTTCCATCCTTCTTGCGCTCTCCCTATTTCCAACAGATTTAACGCAGATCGCTAGACTTACGCCAAGCGCCAATTTGGCGTCGACTGCAGGGATTACCACTATACGCTTGCCATAATCTATCGCACCTTGTTTTTTTTGAATTATCTTTCTGACTCTCTCGAAGGAACATCATCCTATTCCGATTGGATGAACACGGACCTGTATGAACGTACCAACGAGAAATTCGGAGTCTGCCCTATCCCTGGTGCGCACAGTATCCACCCCGCCAAATTTACATGCTCAAATTCGTCCGGCAGAATCACTTGCACATTCAACGGACCAAGCCCTTGATGGGCGAAATAATGGCCTGTGGTCTTATCAAAAAGGCACTGCCCCGGATAAGACTGACAAAGGGATCACACGTCTATTCAAGATCGTCATATTGGAATCCGCCCACCTCATATGGCGCCTAAGAAATGAACGCGTTATTAATGGCAAGGATCCTCCTACTGAGACTGAAATATGCAACCGCTGGACACACATGTTGAATATCAGAATCTCATTCGACTGCCTAATGACGAACAAGGCGAAATACAGCGCTAAAGCACTAAGAAAGTCACTTGTGCTTCGGACATGGGCGAATATGCTCCGAGACGAAGACAGACTCCCTGCGGACTGGAGGGAGACCGGGCCTTTAGTTGTTATCGGCTACTGAGTGATGAAGTGCTGTCGGGCGAGGTTAAAATACTTCCTTGCCAATCCTAACAATTGCGTGTTATCTTAGGGACGTGTTTCCGAATGATCTGACCTACGGTGACGGAAAAGTACTAGCTAGTATTACCCTGAATGCCATCTTGTTCCACATAGAACGCCTGGAGGTCGGGTTCGTCGGCTGCCACCAGCCTTCCCCGAGTTCCCCCCAATAAAGCGAACTGCATACGGCGACCGTGGGTGCTGGCCACATGGCATTTTGTTTCCGAGTACAGTGCATGAAGGAAAGTGTTAATTCTCACTTACTGGAATTTTAACGTTCAACAGTGAGTGGGTGCCATAGCGACAACTTTCCCTTATAATTGTGTCTAGCTCACATGAGCCCTTTCCCCACCGCAGCTCTTCCCCCCCTCTTTCGAACCCCCCAAACACGAAAATCGTGTTTTCGAAGCCCCCAAGACGACCGTTTCCCCGGCGTAACGTGCACACTCCAACCCCTGTGCCATTTTCGACGCTGTAAGTGCAAGTCGTGCTTCTGAGTCCAGATTCTTTGTTTCAAGGTGTATTGATCATGAGCAGGATTATCAGAGGGGTCCGCGAATATTCTATCCATGGAAAAGTAAGTATTGGGCGCCATGCTGCAAGAAAACGCATCTTTTACCATTTTTCCATCGGGCATCACGGAGATTCCGAATTTCGCTGACTTTTCACTCCCTAAAATAGCGAATTCATCCTCGCAAGAAGGGACTCGTCGTGCGCCTTGCACACGAACACCCGATTCACAATTTCTGCACTATTTTCGGCAGCAGTAAACAGGCACAATTCTCTATTATTTTCCTGCCGAGTGACCCGATCCATTTTTCTCAGTGATTTCTTCCTTCCCAGGGTTAACAAAAATTCCCATTCAAGCCCGCCTTCCCCTCAAGTTTGGTGCGAGTTTCTTTTTTCTGGTGAGTGAACCGATCCATTTTTCTTAGTGATTCGTCCTTCCCAGGGTTATTGAACCGTCTGGATCCATTAGTTAAGGTTTCAGACCGACCCGAGAACTCAAGTTGGCCTTCCCCTCAATTTTTGGTGCGAGTCTTTTTTTCTAGTGAGGCAACCGACGCATTTTTCTTACTGATTTCGTCCTTCCAAGCGTTAACAAACTTTCTGGATCCATTTCTGACAGTTTCAAGACGAGCCGAGAACTCGTTCCCATTCAAGTCGGCCTCAGCCTCAATTTTGGTGCAAGTCTTTTTTTCTAGTGAGGCAACCGACGCATTTTTCTCACTGATATCGTCCTCAGGTTTCAGGTTTCAGTTTCCATTAAAGTGCGCACGGGCCCCTGGGGGCCCATGTAGCACACTATACGTAGTACAGTGAGGTGAACCAGCTATTCTTGGGAGGGTTGACGCGTGTGGGGGGAAAATTGGGTGGTAAGCTACAAGGGCGTGGTGTGAGTTTTAAGCGAGGCAGGGTGTCTTACCATGCAGGTTAAGTAAATAGTAAAGTAAGAGAGACAATGATGTAAAAGAAAGGCGGCGGGGAGCGGGTCTAGAGGGTGTAGCGGGGGAAGCGCCCGGTGTCACGCACAAAGCGGAGAACCGGCTTGGGGTCGGATTTGGCGGCGAGGAGGCGGTGTTTCGTCCTTCCAAGCGTTTACAAACCTTCTGGATCTATTTCTGACAGTTTTAGGACGATCCGAGAACTCGTCCCCATTCAAGTCGGCCTCAGCCTCAATTTTAGTGCAAGTCTTTTTTTCTAGTGAGGCAATCACCGCATTTACAGTTCTGAGCAACTTGAAAGCGTGATTGAATCGAACTACAGTTAAGCATACGACAGGATGGGTAAAATCGGGGTCTGGATTGAAAGGCTTCTTCTGTTCAGTACAATCGGCAATTACTCTCAAAATTGGAATACATATGGCACTGTAGGAACTATTAGGACATACCTGACTGCAATGGAGACCGCCCTCATACCCATTACCCCTCTAACAAAATTCATCTTTAGGTGCAACTGAAATTTGATGATTTGGCGTTATGGCCCGCGGTGAGCGGGGCGTGGCACACTTGAACGTCAAATGAATGTGGTAGAACATTAGAATATATGTTCCGAATCCATGTCCCAGATTCCGAATTCTTAGCCCCGATGATGGGATCGCTGTGGTGGTGGGGGCATTTGGCCATTTAGGAGCGCATCGAGCTCTTTGTGGATGTCCCAATACGTGAAGGCAACGACTTTCACACCATTGAATCCAATGGGAATATGCGCGCAGATCGAGGGAAGAGAATGAGGGCCCAAACTTGTGGATTGGTGAAGAACTGGTGGAGAAAAGAGCAAACGAGGATCGGAAAAGCCGTCCGGAAATAAGAAATGATGTTCACAGCCTGGCATCCCGCTAAACAACGTACCGTAACTTTTGATCGGCGTGTCATTCCGGCCCAAAATTTGACATACAGTGTCCCCACAAGGCGTGTTCCATCCTAAGAGTACCAGGTTGCACAATTCTACATCACAGCTTCTTATGTCATACAAGTGACCCAGTACCTAGTGTGGCCCACTAGGCAGTCGCAGATAATATATAAGGAGTGCTTTCCATACGCTATATGACAGTTTATATCCACTTTCGAATTTTCAGTGTTGAACTTTGTTGTCCATACTCTCGTCTTTCTCACTAATACACACCCTCTACAGTTGGGGACAGTCAAACTAGCACTTTATATACTTAATAGAGAGCTTAGCCCAATTCAGATTCAGCACCTCAAAATAAGCCTAAAACAATTTTTTCGCGAATTTTCCACGAGAAATTACATATGGCCAAATTTTTGGCACCTTTGAACAAAAGTTGTGTATACCTATCTCGGCCCCTTGAGCCTTCCTGCTGCCTCCAAAGCCCTCAACGCTTGGTTAGAAATGGTGCGGTGGGACCTGTACTTCTTCACAGCCCAATCTGCAGCCCACCCAGTCAATCCCAACCGGTAAACACTTGTAAATCACCAGGAATGGTTGATAAATTTGCAAATGACGTCAGGGGGACAAGCATCCAACCACTTGATGGCTGGTTCGAGGAGCCTTCTTCAAGATATCTGGACCAGTTGCATTGTTTTGGGTCGCTTTGAGTGTCAATATAAATTATTACATCGAAGAGGAGGAGAGATTTAAGCCTAACCTTTCCTTTCCAATTGCCTATGAGCCTCTCTAGGGGGAAGCCATTCAAGATCAACATAAGCTTCTTGGATAATGTCTTCATAGCATCGAGCCTGGCTTCAGTGCTGAACTCATAATCATCACCAGACTCAAGCTCTGGGATATGCAGTCGAGAGCACACAGGAAGTTGGAGAGGAAGCTCAGAGCCTCGGCGCACGAGAAGACGCACACTTGAAATGCTTCTCATTTGTTGTCGTCTTGTTAGCAATGCAATAGACCACAGAGTTTGAAGTTTGAAATCTGGAGGCTCAATGCGGTGAGGAGCGACGAGCGGTGAAGTGGGGAAGGAGGGGAAAGGAGAAGGTGGCAGGTGATCGACATGCATGTGATCATAGATGCCATACCAAACAAACGCATGGACCTTCATCACAAAACCCCTTCGCCTCCCCCACTATGACATCACGTGAGGAATTGATGCTGTGAGGGTTTGATTACCTACAGTGTCATTCTTTTTTTAAGGCACCAGCACAGCCTGAGGATGTATTCAGCAGATGAATCAAGTTATCACATGGTCAGGGGATTTTTCTGACCCCCGAAACCCCCGGTGTCAGTTGTTTGAGTATTACTTGGGTGATTCGCTGTCAAGTTAAATCTGACAAATCTTACTGGTGCAAAACAAATATCTGAAGCAAGAAATCCCGACAAAAAGAGAGGTTTTGTGGAGATTTGGATTGAGCATGGGTTACATGCGACAGCCTGACAGACAGCACAGCACTACACGAATACCGGGATTCAATGTCAAGTGACTAAAAAAAGGAAATTTTGCAATGTACCAAACTAATAGCACGGTACTTGATGCTGCACTAATAAGCACCATATTTTGCACTACAAAAAACAGCTAGACTTTGGGAGCAGTGGGCGCTGAGCACCGTGGCTGCAAGGCTGAGCAACAGAAATAACTCACCAAAAAAAGGGAGGTTGTCAGGCTCGAACAAGCGACACCTTATGCTTACATCATCAAGCACAGAGGAACTGCAGTATAACCGGTGGAGCATGGATCCAACACTCGCCATGGTATCAGAGCATATTAGATGTCCAGGGAGGTTCCCGTGGGTAATAATTTCCTTATAAGGTAGTGTCATAGTGGGGGAGGCGTGGGTCAGCTCTTCACTGTCATCAATAACTCCCATCGAATAAAAATAGACCCATGACCAGGGTCTATTTGGCTAACAAGGGAAGCAGGGTGTCTGGGTTAAGGCAGAGTTTACCGAGGGAGACTTGAATCACCACCAAATTGGGACGGGGAGTGTTTCCCGTCCTGGGCCTGACTGGGGCCGTAGCTTGCGCTTCAGTACTCAGTTTCAGGATTACCGTCTTCACTTTCACGCCCATGATAAGCACGCATGCTCGTGGTTTTCCAGGGGGATCCTCTAGCCAGACAGGTTCATGGCCAAAAAGAACAATACATAAAACTGTCTGCTCAGATTTCCTGCCGCTGCCCTCGTTCTTACTTGCAGGGCCCGAAAGCCCTCCATAACGTGAGGCGATGCAGCATTGTATGCCAATGTGGTATTCAAATGGAAAAATCTGAGCTGAATTGCCATTCTAACGTGACCTGTTATGAAAACCTCATCTTGCAGAAGAATGGCAGGAGATAGCCAGCTTGGAACATCTCGTCCCTTGCACGGTCAAAGGGTATGCCAGACCCAGCTGTGGCCGGCGCCTGAGAGCTCTCAAGTGAGTGGCTCACTAGACTTTCCGCAGACAGGGAGATATACCAACGAGCACTTTTAGGCTCCACTGTGCGCTTGTACTTCCTTCGATGGTTCCGCTTACCAACATGGAGACAGGTGACATAGGCGGAGAATTACAGTTGATGAGGCAATCCCAGTCCGTACCTTGCGGTGGTCCATTATCATGTTCATCTCTAGACTCATATTCTTTCCTCATCACCAGGAATATTACCATGACCGCACCGTTGGCCTGCCTCATCACCTCTAGTGTGTCAGGTCATGTTTTTCAAAATGCCAGCCATTTGAAATTGAATGCATCTCTATTGCGTCAGGTCATGCTTTTCAAAATGCCAGCCATTTGAAATTGAATGCATTTCTATTGTGTCAAGTCACGCTTTTCAAAATGCCAGCCTTTGAATGCATCTCTATTGTGTCAGGTCATGCTTTTCAAAATGTCAGCCATTTGAAATTGAATGCATTTCTATTGTGTCTGGTCACGCTTTTCAAAATGCCAGCCCTTTGTTTCCTCATTGCCAGGAATATTACCACGACTGCACCATTGGCCTGCCTCATCACCTCTAGTGTGTCAGGTCATGTTTTTCAAAATGCCAGCCATTTGAAATTGAATGCATTTCTATTGTGTCAGGTCACGCTTTTCAAAATGCCAGCCCTCCCTCTATTGTGTCAGGTCATGCTTTTCAAAATGCCAGCCATTTGAAATTGAATGCATTTCTATTGTGTCAGGTCACGCTTTTCAAAATGCCTGCCATTTGAATGCAGCTCTATTGTGTCAGGTCATGCTTTTCAAAGTGCCATCCCTTTGAATGCACCTCTATTGTGTCTGGTCATCCTTTTCAAAATTCCAGCTATTTGAATGCACCTCCATTGCACCAGGTCATGCTTTTCACAATGCCTGCCATTTGAATGCACCTCTATTGTGTCAGGTCACGCTTTTCAAAATGCCAGCCCTTTGAATGCACCTCTATTGTGTCAGGTCATGCTTTTCAAAATGCCAGCCATTTGAAATTGAATGCATCTCTATTGTGTCAGGTCACGCTTTTCAAAATGCCAGCCCTTTGAATGCACCTCTATTGTGTCAGGTCATGCTTTTCAAAATGCCAGCCATTTGAAATTGAATGCATCTCTATTGTGTCAGGTCACGCTTTTCAAAATGCCTGCCATTTGAAATTGAATGCATCTCTATTGTGTCAGGTCATCCTTTTCAAAATGCCATCTCTTTGAACAGACCTCTATTGCATCAGGTCATGGTTTTCAAAATGCCTGCCATTTGAATGCACCTCCATTGTGTCAGGTCATGCTTTTCACAATGCCTGCCATTTGAACACTGGGAGTGGGCAGCGATCGACACATCAGTGATTTCTTTGTACATATTGATTGATGGAGCTTCCCTGCCAAAATACAAAGCCGAAACGCCTTGGAGCTTTTAAGGGTGTATCCTTTGCATGAAGCTAAACCTAAGAGACAAAGTCTTTTTAAATGCACAAATCTCGTGATTGGTTAAGATAGATTTTTTCCATTTTCCAAACCCATTGAAAACCGCAACCTTCACCCAGCCGGCATCAGCCGCGAGCTGGCTGAGAAAAAATTGTCCTTTACCAATCTCGAGATATTAATATTAATATCCGCTGGCCGCCCAGCCGGAGTCCCCAAAATGGCATGATTACCTTAAAATGGCCAAGTGGTGGGGAGGCTGTCCGGCGGGTAACGAGATGTGACATGAAGTGACATCACCTAGAAATCTTTCACCAAAGTGCGACACGGGGCCGTTTTATTTATTATGGAGTTCCATTACATTTGGAGTGTGTCCTAGAATTTTATTGGCACTTGAGATTGAACTGTAGTGGTGATATAAATTTCTAACCACCAAATGTATGCGCAGCGCCAAATGATGTGGCCATGCCGAATCCATCAGCCCATCAGATTCCCATCGCTGCCCACTCCCATGAACAGACCTCTATTGCATCAGGTCATGCTTTTCAAGATGCCAGCCATTTGAATGCACCTGTATTGTGTCAGGTCAGGCTTTTCAAAATGCCCACCATTTGAACCAAGAGGTGAGCAATGAAGAACAGGTCCGCATTTTGTAAAGCATGACCTGACACAATAGAGGTGCGCTCAAAGGGGTGGCATTTTGAAAAGTGTGACCTGGCGCAATAGAGGTGCATTCAAAGGGCTGGTCTTTTGAAAAGCATGACCTGACACAATGGAGGTGCATTCAAATGGCAGGCATTTTGAAAAGCATGACCTGACACAATAAAGCCGCATTCAAATGGCTGGCATTTTGAAAAGCATGACCTGGCATAATAGAGGTGCATTCAAAGGGACGATAGAGGTGCGTTCAAAGGGATGGCATTTTGAAAAGCATGACCTGACGCAATAGAGGTGCATTCAAAGGGCTGGCATTTTGAAAAGCATGACCTGACACAATAGAGCTGCATTCAAATGGCAGGCATTTTGAAAAGCGTGACCTGACACAATAGAAATGCATTCAATTTCAAATGGCTGAGCTGCATTCAAATGGCAGGCATTGTGAAAAGCATGACCTGACGCAATAGATAAGCATTAAATTTCAAATGGCTGGCATTTTGAAAAGCATGACCTGACACAAATAGAGGTGCATTCAAAGGGCTGGCATTTTGAAAAGCATGACCTGACACAATAGAAATGCATTCAATTTCAAATGGCTGGCATTTTGAAAAGGATGACCTGACACAATAGAGATGCATTCAATTTCAAATGGCAGGCATTTTGAAAAGTGTGGCCTGACACAATAGAGATGCATTCAATTTCAAATGGCTGGCATTTTGAAAAGCATGACCTGACACAATAGAGGTGCATTCAAAGGGCTGGCATTTTGAAAAGCGTGACCTGACACAATAGAAATGCATTCAATTTCAAATGGCTGGCATTTTGAAAAGCATGACCTGACATAATAGAGGTGCATTCAAAGGGCTGGCATTTTGAAAAGCATGACCTGATGCCATAGAGGTGCGTTCAAATGGCAGGCATTGTGAAAAGCATGACCTGACACAATAGATATGCATTCAATTTCAAATGACTGGCATTTTGAAAAGCATGACCTGGCATAATAGAGGTGCTTTCAAAGGGCTGGCATTGTGAAAAGCATGACCTGGCATAATAGAGCTGCATTCAAAGGGCTGGCATTTTGAAAAGCATGACCTGGCACAATGGAGGTGCATTCAAATAGCTGGAATTTTGAAAAGGATGACCTGACACAATAGAGGTGCATTCAAAGGGATGGCATTTTGAAAAGCATGACCTGACACAATAGAGATGCATTCAATTTCAAATGACTGCCATTTTGAAAAGCATGACCTGACACAATAGAGGTGCATAAGAGAATGGTAGGGCTTTAAAGGCTATTAAGTGAATCGAATGAATGTGAGGATGTACCGAAAGTCAGGTTTCGGTTTCTATTCGCGCAGCTCCATCCGAGCGCGGGATGGAGGCAATCAACAAATTGTAATGATAGAACAGTTGATTTCTCGGTCAATAAGTCATTTCAGGACAATTCCTTCATACAAGGTAATGATTTGATTTCCCTCTTACTTCATCAATTCTGCATCAATTTCTGGAAACTTGAATGTGTCAGAAGTTCAGCCAATAAAGCGGCTCTTATTGACCTCTTGGGGGATTAGATTGACGGCCGATGAGCGGCACAGCCCGCTGCCCGCATCAGCTATGCAGATGCAGACGAGTGCGATTCGAGCGAGAAGGGGAGAATGGGGCGTCGATTGAGTTTCCGGAGACCCGTCGTTTAATTTTCCTCAGCGGCTCCCATCCCTTTGACACTGATACGAAATTTCACACTATATGTTTGTCTCAGGTTTCGCATTATCAATACGAAAGCCGCCTCAAGACCAGAATTCAGGTGTATGCGGCGATTTGATGTATCAGACGTATGCTGATCAGCGTAGCGGTCGCGATACATCAACACCGCTCAGTCAGGCTGGGCGATGATGTATCAGCTCAGCTTTTCATCCGGAACCCGCCCCATATTGGCCGCTCCCCGCACGTGCACCCTGGCGCAGTTGATGGTCTGTGCACAGCGGCGCTCTGTCCACCCAAATTGGGCAAATTGTTGACACTTGTTATAATCCCATCGTCTCCCATCACGCTCTCCTCCCTCCACCGCGCTCGGTTCCCCCCGCCTCTGGGGCCTTTCCTGGCCTAGTCCTTTCAACTATATATGCTTCTGATCCTGCTCTATCGTTCCATCCTCCATCTACTGCCCCAATCCGCATTGATAACCCAGCGTCAGCCTTGCACGCAGCCGCGGCACAGGGCTCACAATCCCATAAAAGCGACCCCGCTTGTCCTGCTGCCCTGTAATTCTAACACTGCCCAGTCTACTGCTGTTACTGTGCTCTCCTAGCGCTGTTGGTCTCAAAACCGATTCCTGTGCTCCCTGTCGCCCATGCCGCCTCGCCGCCTCCCTGCGCCACCGCGCCCGCTCCCGGGTCCCATTTTGCCCAGGACTTTGGGGGTGTAACCTAACGTCCCCACTGGACCGTGCACACACATTTTCGGCACCGTCCGATACGCTGCAGCGACCCCCGCGCGACCCGACCACGCCAGCATCGGTACCGGTGCCTTAGCGGCCTGGGCTCCCACACAGACGCTCCCTACGCTCGATGTTATCCCACTCATTACCACTGGGCTGAGGTCCAGCACTACGACCCACAGCGTCCAATACGGCGCGAGCCGCTCCGCGTCCGCCCATCTCCCCGCTCTCGCGCTTCCCCATTTTGAAGGGCTCTCCCCCCATTCCCTTGGCTTGAATTGTGCTGCCGCCGCCTCAACGCCCCACCCGCACTCGGCCCGTCCTTACGAACTGCATCCTTTTGCGCCTCGGTGGCCCCCTCCGCCATTCCACTGGGCTTGCGGCTTGATATAGGCCATTGTTGCTTTCTCCCTCCCTCCCGTGCTCGTCACTCCCTCCCGCCCTCGATCGCGTACCCGTGCGGGCGGTCCTCCGTCGCCTTCCTCCGCGCCTCACGACAGCGGCACCATTGCGGCAGTGTTTCATGCTCTCTGGTCATGTCGTGCGCGTGGTGGTTGGGATACCCAGCACTGGCCATGCTGCATTTACCCCTTCGCGCGGTTATGTAGAGTGTCGGTTTTTTTTGGCTGCCGTACCCTGCCACCCCCATTGTGTCGTTGAACTTTCGGTGCTGTGGAGTGGTGCAGCAGTGCAGCGCGCCTCAATCACTCGTGTCCGGCCACCTGCTTTTGCCGCCGCGATATTCCTGTTCCTGTCCCCATTTTGACTTCGACTTTATACCACTATCTCTTTCCTTCCCCTCCTCCCGATATCATGTCTTTATTACGATGTAGATATGTAAATCATCGCGTTCTTTGCATTTGCCTATTCGACTTTAAAATGCACCTAGGCCTCCAGTACTTGAATTATAGGATTATTGTGCATTTTTCCCATGTAGTGTTTGCTTAGGAGTAGTGTATTATGTTCTTGTTCCATCCAAAAATTGTCTTGGGAGGTCGAAATCGGGCAAATGGTTCTTAAGCACGTTTTGATGGTAACAAAAATTCTAGTTCTTGAGCTGTTCTGGTACTCCCAGAGTGGAGTAAGACAGTGTGAAGCATATTTTAATGTTTCTTGAGTTATTTGAGTGATAATTGTGTAGAAATTTGGATTTTGAAATTTTGAACGTAGAATAAGTCGAAAGACATTCTAGTGCTGTACTGATACCGTTCGTGCAACTCCTTATTCGCGGATAGATTTTCAGATTTGAACTTATTTTCGGGGATGGCTACCTTCCGAAACCCCATTTATGATGTTGGAGCACAAATAGTGTGGATTCTTGGTTGTTATCGAGTCAGTTTTGTAGGTTAGCGCCCGAGCTTTTGCCTACATGATGAAAGTTGGTGCTACAACTGCTTGCCATCGCCGAGATTTTGAAACTTGACTTGATATTCGGGACTGGCAGGCTTCTCAGGCCTCTTCTACGACGCTACAACACCATATGTGGCAGATTTTGAGGTTTCATGGAGCGGTTTTGTCGGTTAGTGGCTTTTAGGTATTTTCCATAAGTCTCACACAGGTCGGGATTTTGCCCAGTATCCACATATACGAGTTCAAATTATTCATTCAACATTGTTTATAGTTTGAGATTATTTTTCTAGGCCCTCAGAGCGTTAAACGACCCCGAACTTTGTCTAGGGCCGCCCGTGGGAATTTACTATCATTGGAGTGACCAAACGTTACGACGTGACCTTTCTGCTTTCACCTCACGACCTTGCCGCTCAACGTGCTCTATCCACAAGCTCTCTTGACTAGGGAGGCCCAGAAACACATCCTTGGTTCCAACCCAGTGCATATACTCGTTCCTCAGCGAATTTTATCTGGTTGACCTTCTGCTGCACCAACTCCCTCGATCGCCACGTCTCCCGTTCTCATGTCTCCATTCTCGCTACGAATTCGCTCAAATGTGCAAGCCGGCCTTGAAGCCGGCTATCCTAGAGCTGGCCGACATGTCCCATGCATTCCGACCGACTCCGCGGGCATAGACGCTGTAAATGGTACAATCACCATTCATCACTTCTCCTTCAGATAAACTCACAGTTCTCTGCGGATCCCCGAAGGTTTCCTCAACATCAGCTGAACTCAGTTCAACGCAGGGTAAACTCAGTTCAACTCAAGTCTCCGTTACAGACCATTAGACCAAGGTAATAGCTCAAAAAGAATCTATCAGGGGGTCAACCACTAGCGGAAGAGGGTCCTCGGCCCAGGAACCGCTTGTATCGATTCAGGAATATCCCATACTAACTATCCCAGACTCTAGCGTTCACCGTACGTCCACGGGGAATGCTTCCACTCTGAACTCTGAAACACACTCTGAACATTTACGTCATAATTCGTACTCCCCATCTCATTCGTCCCAATCTGCCACACCATCTAATTCCTCCTGTTTTGCCCCTGCCCGTTGTCCGCCTCGTGCCAACCCTTTCCAGCTCTGGTCGCCGGTACGGCTGATGTAGTGTAGCACTTTTCGTTTCGAAAGTGCTGCCAGTGTTTGGGTGTGATCCGAGCAGGAACGGGATCTGAAGCCGTTCCGCCGGAGCAATGCGCGTGCCGCTGGGACAACCCAGCCGGCACGGCTCTGGCAGACCTTTCGGGTGGCTGAAGGACACACGAAAAAAGGATGACAACTACTGAAGAGGGATGTGGAGGGTGGGGATTTTTTCCGCAAGGACGACCTGTGGCCAGCGTAAACACCGGACAGAGGTCGACGTCGGGAGCCAAAACGAGCAGAGTTTGACTCTGTTTGTCTGCTCCTTCTGTCGCGGTGTTTGCGGCCCGGTCTCGAGCAGGAAACCGTGCGTCCCCTGCTCGTGCCTCGCTCGGGAACCCGTGTCTTTCCAGCTCTGGTCGCCGGTACGGCTGATGTAGTGTAGCACTTTTCGTTTCGAAAGTGCTGCCAGTGTTTGGGTGTGATCCGAGCAGGAACGGGATCTGAAGCCGTTCCGCCGGAGCAATGCGCGTGCCGCTGGGACAACCCAGACAACGAGCTGAAGGCGCGTCTCAGCAAACGCGTGAGAGACCACCCAAACACAAAGCCTTGGCGAGTGTAGTTACATTTAGCTAATAGATTTTTACAAAACGAAGTGATAGTTGTTTAATGGGAGATAAGCTCCAGCTCCTCCGCATGGAGTGGCGCTAGTAAGTCGAGGCGTCTCCAGTACACTAGGAACGCATCTGATTTCCAGCGCCCCATCATCTGTACCACGTCCGGTGGGACCCCGCTAGCAGGAGCTCTGTGGTGCCGCCGATGCGGAAGCAGTGGCCTGTGCGTGTCGGGAATCCGTGTTTGGACCAGATCTCGTTGCATCTATCCAACATGATCTTCTTCGTCATGCAAATGATGCCGCCTGGTTTGCGGAATGAGAATAGGGGAAGGTCTGGCGGTAGGTCGTTGACCCGGAGGTGATTCTCGACGGCGTCAATGGGATCGGATGGACCTTTCTGTCGGCATAGCATTGTGTCTTCGCCTCTGTCGCCTCTAGTTTTAGTGTGTGGTAGACGTAGGATGCGGGAGCCAGCACGTGTGGATGGTGGAGCGAGGTTGGATACGAGGGGAATTTTTCCAGGATAGAATGAGCCCTGTGTTTCTGACAGTACTTCCCCGAGACGGATCTGCCCCCAGAAGGAGCAGCACGCTCCCGCGAATACCGCTGCATCGCGGCAGTCATTGTGGTCGAGCTCGGCATCAAGGATGTTGAGCATTTCTTCCGTGACAGGGGGGCGTTCTTCACGTTTCGAGGACTCGGGCATAAGGTTTTCAACTCCTCGTAGAGTGTATCGGAGTCGGATGCCGCCGCGCCATTCTGCATCGTGGATTATGTGCCACGCTTTCACCGCTGCTATTGCTCCCCTTGCTGTAACTCCCGCTATTTCACCAACCCGTGATGCCGCGAAGGAACAGAGCAGGAATTCATTGGCTGGGAGGCGCTGATCTGAGGAGACGCCTTCGGAGTCACAGAATAGGAGAAAGGCTTTAAGTCCTTGACCGTATTTCTTGATGGTCGAGTCAGCCCATGCGTGTCTAATGGCCAGGCGGACTTTTTCATCTGATGACCGGATTGGCTTCCCGTGAACGCGTGCGCGAGGAACGAAGCTGCCGTAGCGTAGGCGTGCGTTGGATCCTAGGATGTCTGCTGTAGCCCGTTTGGCTGCTTCATGTATCGCGTCGCCCAGGGCCGACGACTGTGAGCGCATGTCGGTGTTGCGGAACAAGAGTTGTTGGCTGTGTGACATGTCACACATGATTACCAAGAAATCTTCCAAGAAGAACAATTTATTTACTTGCTATTTAGTTCAGTTCGTTGTATTTAACAGAATGATACACGTAGTTACGCAGATGCGACGGTATTTTAGGTGGATTTGAATACAATTTTGATTTGTGTGCAAAGTTGCCCCGGGACGGCGCGTCTGCGGGATTTTCCTCCGACGGGATCCACTCGATGGAGAACCAAATCGAGTGCTCGTCATAGAGCCGAAGGATGTGCTGAAGGATGATGTTTTCTTGTCTGTTGTAGGACCTTCCTGCTGCGAGCGCACCTATGACACCTTGATTGTCGGATCGCAGCTTGAAGTGGGTGTTGTGTACGCCCGAGGCGATGAGGGTTCGTAGGGCAAGCTCGATGGCGACCATTTCCCCCCACCCGATGCATCGTCCCTCGCAGAACCAGCCGGGAATGTATTTCCACGCAAGCCATCGGCCTTTGTAGATGAAACCAATACCCCAGCACGTGGAGGCGTCTACGAAGATCTCTTCGGACTGTATGGGGGGTGGCTCAATGATCTTGAGCGATACCACCTCCTTGCTTAGTTCGGTCCGCCACCACGCTATGTCTCGGACGACTTCGTCTGGAATCTTGTACTTGACGAATGTGTTCTTGGCGTTGGCAAACGACGCCGAGAGGCGGTAGACGGATACAAGTCGTGATCGACCCCGGCGGACGACGAGTGCACAGTGGTTCAAGGTGCCGATGATGTTTTCGACTTCCTTGTGTGCTACGCTCTCTCCGTCTAACCAATTTGCGATCTTTTCGAGGTACTTCGTCTTCTTCGCCGCTGGCAGTGTGACTGTACGATTTTTGATGTCCCAGTCGAGACCGAGGTAGGTGAAGAGCTGCGCGAATTTCGTATGCTTAGACCGCTCCCACGGCCACCCGAGGTCCTCCGCGAAGTCGAAGAAAAACTTTTCGTCGTGCAAGTATTCGTATCCGCTTGCCGAAATGCCTTTGGGGAATCTGAAGAAGACGAAATCATCCACCCACTTGATGATTTCGTCCACGGACATGAATTTAAGCATGTGGACGAGGAGGTCGGCAAGGCGTCCAAATACGCCTGGGGCACTCGTCGCGCCGAAGCTGAATGTGTGGTCGAGATGGACCTTGCCGTTCCACTCGATCATGAGCTGCGTGCGGTCTTCAGGTAAGGTGGGAACATTGCGGAAGGCGCTCTTGACGTCGAAGACGGATGCCTAACATTGGTAGGTATATGGTTAAGATGATGACCAATGGAGCTTACCTCTGCACCTGGCGGCGCGCGCGCGACGATTAGATAACATTGGGCGAATGAGTACTCATTCCATGCCCACGAACTTGATTCCACCGAGAAATTGGTACCCATTCCACTTTTGAACAAGGACAAAGTAGAATACTCTTATCACATTCAACACCTACTCCATGCCAGAGAAAAACACAGCCGCGACGTGAATCGGAACCTACCACAGATGCATGATAATGGGACGTATGATGGGATGTACTGTACATTTTTGTCCAATTCGGCAGTCACGCGTCACGATGTCACGGGTCACGGAGGAGTCTGCCGAATACAAAATCCGTGTCACTCACCCCAAATTTTCCTTGGGGATGCAGAAAAGACAATATTTCATGAATTTTTCGTGTCGAATGTCGAAGTTTTCAGGGTGTCACGCGAAATTTCCGCAGCTGCCGAATTGTCTAATTGTTTTTTCGGTCACACATCACACCCCCTCATTATGCCGAGGTTCACGTGCATTTGTTTGGTAATGGCCTGCATTTGTTTGGATTGGCATGGAGAGCCCTGAGCTCCTTTCAAAAGCACCAGGGCCGTCAAAATAAATCTGAAGCGACAGTTTGAACCCAAATTTCGCTGGCTATCCTCCTGGCAAGACCCTGTCAAAATCCGGCTTGAAATGATTACACAGTGGTCAAAATACTGTTTTGGTGTGAAATCTCGGCTCATTGTGCCGAGGTTCACGTGCATTTGTTTGGATTGGCATGGAGAAGCCGAGATTTCACACCAAAACAGTATTTTGACCACTGTGCAATCATTTCAAGCCAGATTTTGACAGGGTGAGGGGGGGCTCTAGAGGACAGCCAGGGGACTTCTAGATTCTGTGAGTAAGTTAGTGCTTGTGCAATAACAGGTGGGTTGTCGGCCGTGATGGGGGACCAGCATTTCGTCTGTTAAAGAGACTCATCAGGCGGCAATCTTCTCGTCTTATGGCAGCGATTACGTAAATTTCTCACGCCCGATCCGGGCTCCGCGGAATTCAAACGGTTTGAGTGGCAACTTCTGTTGCACATTCAAACTGGAACTCAACGCATTGAGACCAAATAGATCTATCGAGGTGTATGCATGAAATTAACCATGCAGGAGAGTGCAAAATGACTGCAGAGAACCCTCGGACGATGCCAAGATGCTCCATATCGTTCACCGGAGGAATGGCAATACTCGGAAGAGACCCTGTCACAACACGAAGATGAGTAACCTCGAAATAGGTATTTTCCTAGAGGCATGGATGGAAGGAAACATAGCTGACCGTGTATACAGTAGATTCCCTGAAAATGATGATTGGTGATCTGAGTCGACGTGTGGAACTCATGGAGAATGCGATAGGCCATTGGACGGCTCAGAGAACACCCACTGCAGGGCCTTCACATGTCAGGGCCATTCAGGATTCTTGGGGAATGGATTATCATTCTTGGGGCATATATCAAAACGATTTTGATGGAGATTTTTCCCCGACTTACATGTACTCTGCACGGCCGCAGCAGTTGACGAATTTAAGCCTTTGAGCAAGTTTTGATGCTGAGAGCTGAGCTCCCAACATGCGCGCTTTTAAATCCAGGCCAAAATGGTAGTCTGTAATTGATGGCATATCGGCTATCGGACCAGCTCTTTGCGGAACTTAGGGCGCGGCCTGTTTTTTTTTTTTTTTTGTCAAATCTTCTCACTTTGTTGTTGCGAGCTCAGATCTCAGCCGATTCCCTTGAAAATATAACCGATCCATTCGGATGGCGATTCCGGAGGGCATCTGGTCATTTTTGATGGCATCATCTAAGTCACCATATATGGAAATTCCGGTGTTTTCATGCAGAACCACTGCAGCGCTGGAGATACGGCCCTGGGCAACCTAGATTTTTGTTTTAGACACTGAGGATCATTCTCGAGGGCACCTCGAAGCTCGGGACCCTGGAAAAAAAACTCTTGTAGGTCAAAAGTTTTCTGACCAGAAACAGCTTGGAAGGGCCTCCAGAGTGGTTGTAATAGCCCGTACCACTTGAATCCACACTGAATTGAGGTCATTGACCGACATCTCGGCTTGTTCCGAGCGGATTTGCCCTTTACGGCCATCTTTGGCATTGTTTGTCAACAGCAGGATAGTTGATCGACACTCAAGCATTCTCTGTTCTCACCATAGTTCGGCTACGAAATCCCCACAGTTGAAGCGCCTGGGCCCATCCCGGAATCCTATCCCTCTGATGAGGAGGATGAGCTGGAATACATGCTGGGCAGTGAAATGTTGGAGGAAAGGCTGGATGTTGATGTTTCTACTGACGAAGATTTTGAGGTGCCTCCTGCAGTGTTCGACGATCTGGCCGCAGATGCAGGGCATCGGGACGACATTCCCGCATTGATTAATGGAGTATCCACGCGTTCGGGATGCAAACATCGTGTTTATGACACCCAGGCTGCTTGTGACTGCGGGGAGATAGTTACGGAAGATCAACGTGCAGAGTTGGCGTGCGCTGTTCGGTGCACGAAGATGGGTTGTGAAACCGAATGGGTCAGTAATTCATTTTCGCGCTGTTCCTTAAATTAAACATTTTTCTTAGTATCATCGGGTCTGCTTTGAGGGTGAGCGGTTTGGAAAGTCTTGGACGTGCCCATCCTGCTCTTCTGTTAAGCGTCATAGAAGGGTGGCGTAGATTCTTTTGTATTTGGTTAATCATCTCCTTTGATGTTCGAACTCTTATTTAAGATTATTTTGTGCATTATTATTTACCAGCCGCTGATAGAATGACGACGGAAGGCTATAGTTACTCCCTTAATTTATTCAGATTTGTTTATGGGACCCCTCGTCTGCAGCGCCCTTTTCTTGCTAGGGTACGGACAATTCCGCCGGCAATCAGTCCAAAAAAGGAAATTTTCCCAGGAGGGGGGGAGGGGTCCACAGACCGCCCGAAAAAAAACTTTTGTAGGTGATATCTTTTTCTCTTATCGTTGGACCCCCTTGGCCCCAACGGACCCTAGCAGGTAAGTTTCAGGGCTCGCTCTCCGCTACGCGAGTCATTGCAAGATGAAGATATTTTACACTGGACAAGGACTCTGATTCTACAATCCTACAACAATGCGCAGGTACGAGCACTGTTTTGTTGTAGCGTCTGTTTATAAGAGACTACTACAATCCTGGCTCAAGTACTACGACAGTCTGAAAAAGGAACTCAAAGTAAGTGTAGTTTAGTGTGGTTATCCATGATGTCCCAGTCCGACCGTACGGCGGAGTCACCTCCGGTATAGCTGGTTTATATTTCGAAACACGTGACCCTATTACCGCTAGATTTTGAACGGATCGCGCCCCAGGAATAGATATCCCTGATCATTGCAAACATTTCCAGCCATTCAAATCCCGCCCAGAGGGAGTATTGTCCTTTCCAGAGGGCAATTACTGGGTCACGTTTTAAAACGCGTGACCCGATTGCCAATGGATTTTGAAAGGCATGACTTGACGTCAATAGCTGGTTCATATTTTGAAACGGGTCCAGAGAAAATGACGCGGGGCGGCATGTTGCAATTATTCGGGGTCATGTAGATTGCTCTAGAAATTGATGTATTCACTTCAGAGGACATGGGATCGGGCGAGCTTCTCAGCGAATCAGTAAATTGTGCTGTATGCAACCATTTCAACCCGGATTTTTGACGGTGTCCGTCTGGTGTGAAAGGCAGCGAAATTTCAGTTCGAACTGTCTCCTCACTAGCATCCCGGTTGCTTTCCAGGAAAGCTGAGGGCTCTTCACGTCAATCCACACAGTTGCAATTGAACGGCGCCATGCCATCCACCCTTGGATCTGGTCGAAACCATAATCACTCCTGATAGTCTAGTTAGACGCGGGTAGGGCGAGTGTAAGGAAAAAAAGAGGAAAAGAGCGTGCTGCCCATGTGACTATATTCCCAGGCAGGACATGTGCTCTGCTGATAGCCGACGATTTCCCCTTTTGTAAATCCCTCCTGCCCAAATGAATCAACGCGAGCTGACGTGAATCTCGATTCGGTTTCATAGAAAATTTTCACAAGTGAAGAAATGATTTATGAAGAATATGAGCAACTTTCAAAATATCGCCATCCAGCAATAAATCACCAAAAATATTCGGGAGGCTATGTGACTCTTTGTGACTTCCATTCCGACGAAATAATTCAAGTTTGTAACTACGATGGGCTCCACAGTAAGTAAATTCAGTACATGTTGCAATCCAGATATGCAGAAATCCAATAAGAGCATTAATCTTAATACAACCGCCTTGATTTCAACACTCGGGTATCCTCTGGGTCTCTATTTTCTTTGCCGTTACGTCGACTGGGCGAGTTTTGAAGGTACGAAGCGGGTCGCTTGCAATGGGCTGATGGTGATTTGGAAGGGGTGGAAGGGGTGGAAGGGGGAATGGGAACAGGGCTCCTTCCACCGGCGGTCAAGATACTGGGCGCGCTCGTGGGCGGACTTACCACTTTTCGGGGACGTCGGTGGAAAGATTTGGCCCAGTTCCTCGGGCGTATGTTGCCAACGGTAGTCCGCGAAAGCAAACCCGGCGCCCAGCTGTTGAACAATAGCGGGCCAGTCCAAGCGGCAGCGGAGCATCCCTTTGTCGGTTGCTATAATCTTGGAGGTGGAAATAATCCTTTGCCCGGTGCATCATGGCTGCATGAGATAGCTCTTGAAAAGCATGTCGAGCACCGCAGACACCGTGTCCGTCGGCGTACTGTCTTGAGCGCAAAGTTCCTGGTAATGGATCAGGTGCCGGTCCATCGCGAGCAGGTCTTCGACGACGAAGGAGCTGGTGGGAAACTCTTCGCAATTGGGGACGGCGGAAGTCGGATGATGAGCTAGAGCTGTTGGCCATTCGGCGAGCCGCTGCAAGAGAGTAGCAGTTTTTTCAGCCACCGTGATGTAGTACGACAGCGGAGGCTCCTACCATCGCTTCGCGAGCGACAGTAAGAAGGCATTGTCAGGCAAAACAGGGAATAGTTCGGTTTCTGCGTACCGAGCAGGGGGTTGCAAGCGCCTACCCTCCAGAGCCTGGTGTGGGGCGGATCCGGCTGGAGAAAGTTTCGTGCTAAACCACGTAAAACACGATTTTTACGTACCCGCTGAAGCTGCATTGGCAGGCGCGGGCGTGGGCGGATTAGGGGACGGAATTGTGGGCATAGCACTGTCTTGAGGTGGTCTTCAAGCGAACGAAACATGGCATGAGTGGTAGACAGCATGGGCTGCTTCGTTGCGGGCATTCTCGTTGTCGCGGTAGTCCTCCAGCCAGTCACTTCCCTGCTTCAATGCCGCCCACTCGGTGGACGACAGTGTGACGTCGCTGAGATCTTCATTCTCCTGAATATAGTTGACTATTGCTTTGCGAAAATCCAATGCGCGGCCTGTCTCTCACTTGAATACCTCCGCAAACATGTTGCACCCAGGTACATTTTCAGAGGAGTTGGTTGTGGGCTCGAAGCATGTTCTGCAACCAATCGAAAGGCGCGTTCCTGCTCTTGGTTCAATTCTAACCCGGGCTGATTACAGATGTCGTTTATCAGAGTGTCTTTGGCCTCTTTGGATAACTTCGACGTTGGATTAAGGTAATCATGCGGAACAACTTCCACTTTGTCGGCAGTTTTGACCTTGTGCTTGTCGAGTTTTTCAGGCAAAGGCATGTCTGAGAGCTTGTTTGCGGTGTATAATTTTCTTTCCGAGTTCACGACCTCAGCCCATGTTCGACGGGCCTTGTACGGAGCGACATATCTGGTGGTATCAATGTCCAGCAACCCATCTCGAGGCATGTTCAGCCATTTGGCCCCTTGGAGTACATCTTTGATTGAATCTCTAGACTTAAACAATGCCGCAGTTCTTCTTCCGACTGTGATATCATCGTCACAGTCCATGTCCTCATCCCCGAAATCTCCTGCTTCAAGGTCGTTGATGAATTCGTCGCGAACTCCAAGCATAGACTTAGAGGTAAATTCGCCCTGTTCAGCCATTTTCTTCCTCATGATGGCATAGTGATCATCGCGAGCATCATTGCACTCATAACGAATGTTTAAATTACGTATCAATTGCTTTTGCCTGTCTGTGAAGGAATGCTCATAGAATATTTGGTCCCAGGTCGACTCGTTGTCCTTTAAATCAGCCGGCGATCGCCAGGGCTTGAATAGTGTCATCACGGTCATGCAATAGTATTCACGATCCCCTTTGTCCGCCCAAGGTACGGCACCACCCATGAAATTCGGTATAATTTTGTCCAACTTCCGAAAGTCACAATGAACAGAATGAGTCAGGAAAGCCGTCTTATGCGCAGGTAAGAAAGGAAGTCTCCTGATCCGGTGCGCCTTTTGCTTGCTAGTCTCTTTCTCCACAACTACTGCATCCTCATCTTCCGAGTTCCAGTCGCTATCCTCATCCGAAGAGTCACGATCATCGACAGTTGTGCAGCGTGAGCTCAAGTCATCATCGATGAAATCATCCAAGTCACTCTCCGCGTCGTAATCGGCCTCAATAACTCTATCCGATGATGCATCTTCATTGTTGGTCACCTCAGAATCCGCCCTATCAAGCTCGTCGTTGAGTTGCAGTTCTTCCTCAAATTCTCGCCGCTCTTTGCGTGAGCGCGCTTTTTTCTCAGAACGACCCATTATGGTTACGAATCGTCAGTAAGTCCTCTGTAGTATCATCATCTCGTTCACTCATGCCTATGTTGTTCTAGTAATTCTTGACGAAGGTAACATAAGACCGCCAGGCAAAATTCACATATTTGTGGCTGCAATAGTGGTCGGGATTTCCGAGAACATACATGACCGCCATTGGGCTCCCAATTTCCATTTTTTTTTTTGACATAGAGTTGATCATTTGCCTCATTAGGAAAGTCTTTGCCGTGTCTGGCCCGGTCGCACCCGTCTCCAGCGTTTCCGCATTTCTTTCGAAGACGTCAAAGACGGAAGCAAATGCTTGGTAGATTTTTAAGCCAAGCTTTGAGACATAATCCGATACATAGGACACCACGGCTTTGAATGCAGTCCCTGATAAAAGGCTGGTAACATCCGTGTTGGATCTCGAGAAATATGTCAGTACTCGGGAGAAGGTGTTGAGTTGCGCTTCGTGTTTCTTTATATTTATGTGTCCATCCTTGTCAACATGTGTCGTCTCAAAAATGTCGCGAGGGAAGCGAGCCTTACAGACACCTCTCTTAGACAAACAGCCTCGACGTTCATGGTAAGTACGTTTTCGGGACTTTGGCTTGAGGTTCCTCCAGTCTTTCTTTGCGGCCTCATCTTCCTTGTCCTGAACAGATTCTCTGCATTTATGCACGTTCGGGCGCAGCAGTATATCATCCACCTCGTGTTCATAACTGTTCCACCAATTTTTAAGGTTTTGGCATTCAAGACATTCAACATCGCCATGATTTTCCTGACACAGAAGCGGTGGAACAGAAGGTAGCGTTTGTGTTGGAACTTGATAGGTAGGCCCCGATTGAAGATCCTCTTCCTCAGGAGTTGCATCTGGATCAGCATTTACTCGATGTCGTACATCAGCCATCGAGCCGTGCAGAAATTCGCCTTGGTGAGCGGCCTCCAAATAGTCTATCAACTTCTTTTGAAATGCAGAGTCTCCACCCATTATTTTGTCCCGAATTTCTTGGGGAGAGCATGCATTTGTAATCCAAACCAATGAATGTGCATGGAGGGTCAGACGACCTTGCTGTTCCACTGTGATATAATAACCTTTTGTATGACCATATAGATCCGGCAATTATGACTCCCAGCACAGCACTTCCGTCAAAAAGACTTCAACCATGTAATGGAAAAATCTGGCAGCCGCAACTGGGTTCTTTGACATCAATAAATTTCGCTCTTTTGAAGACCGGAGTTCGGGACAAGCTACAGGCTTCGAGAGGGATTGAACCCTGCGCATTTTCTTCGGTTCGCTTGAAGTCCACAGCTACAGGAACATCGCGATAAGCATAGGACATCAGATTTTCCTGGGATATTTCAAGGTCAGCATAATCTTCATGGTTCAATTTCAACCACTCAAGCGCCTCTGCAACTTTGTGTCGGCGAACCAGCATGGGTGTTCTATCAAAGTCTTCCTGTGTAGGTGCAGCAGAACCGGTAAATATAAATGCAAGTACCTCACTCATTTCATCTCTGCTTGGCGGTAACTTGAGGTACACTTTTAGAGCTGGTTGCGCAAACATGATTGCATTTGCATGCATTCTAACCCTTCCAGAGTTGACTCTTATCACACACCTGTTGTGCCTGACCCGTGCAATCATAACGCCTTCGGCATAAGTCGAACCTTGCAGTTGTGGTGGACCAATTCCAACCCAATTATGATTTGCTAACACATTGAGAGGGATGAGCTTATGCAACACAGGAACTTCCCACGAAATACAGATATGTTTGCATCCTTCGGCCAGGACGGGACCAGGAATCTCAACTATGGGGTCGCAAGAAGAATGCCTCTCTTTCCTCGTAACGCCTTCACCCTGTAAATGATCGAGGGAACCTTTGAACTGGTCAAGTGGTGTCAATTCAGCCAGGGGAGTCAATCGGCCACAGAAAGCACATCCGGCCTCAACAAATTGCGATGGTTGCACGGCTTTGGCTGAATTGGTTAATATTCGATGTAATGTCTGCTCAGAACTGGGGCGAGGGGGAAATGCGGTACCTCTAATCCTATTTGCACGCAACCTACGTTGAAATCTCAATTTGGACGCCATCGCCGCAATCTCTTTCAACTTTGCAAGTTTACTGGCAGCCGAAACATGTTGGACTTTCGATTTTCTGTTTAAATAGGTTTTAGCATCAGCCTGACACCGGACTCGCTTTTTGCGTGGGGTGACCGGTAAAGGTCTCACAGGCGTCAACAGGGTCACGATGTCTGGACATTCTTCACATGCATGAGTTTCCATCATTTTACGCGCATTATCCACGTTCAACCTCGACATGATTCGCACATTATGCACCTTGGATATTGAGGTTAGTTCTGCTCGGGTCAAATGAGGCAAAAGATGGATCAAAGGGATGCGGGCAGCAATACAACCGGTGTTTTTAGTTAGTGCAGGCTTGACTTCTTCGAGACGATACTGATATTCAAACAGGTAGGTACAGGAGTTCAATGAATCCAAATTATTACTATCAACGATGGAGTCTTTAACAACTGACTGGTCAAATTGGAAGCGGCGGCCGCCACCGATCAAATCTCGAGCTGCAGTCTGTACACATAACATGGTTGGATTAGGACGGGGAAGGAAGTTTCGCCCGGATTTCCGATGCAATAAAAAGGCCAGTAGGATTGGGATATACAAAACGAAGAACAGAAATATAAGGTTCCCGAGGGCAGACCGTAGAGGCAGATTTGATATTTCAAGAATGTTGATGGCTCCCATGGAGAGGTCCGACCGATCGATGCCAGCTTCGGCGCAAATGTTCAAGTTCATTGTGCCATTCCCGGCTGCCTTGCAAAGGCATTCAAGTTTTTGTGTGGACTGCCTTGCAAAGGCTTAAAAATGGAATTATGCCGTGCTCATCGAGCACAGCTGGGTTCGTGCCGAGGACGGCCGCCTTGCGAAGGCTCAATAACAAGTGTATGCCGAGCACGGCTGCCTTGCGAAGGCTTAATAATGGGTCTATGCCGAGCACGGCTGCCTTGCAAAGGCTTAATAATGGGTTCATGCCGTGCTCAATGAGCACGGCGGCCTTGCAAAGGCTTGAGATATTCGTTGTACCGCTCCCGGCAGCCCCGCTTCCGCTGGGGCACTGTGCAACGTATGAGATCGTCACTGTACCGCTCCCGGTAGCCCCGCTTCCGCGAGAGCACTCTGCAGTGTATGAGTTAATTGTTATACCGCTCCCGGCAGCCATGCTTTCGCCGAGGCACGATGTAAACACATCTCCGAAGGGCCCCCCGTTTCGACCAAGCTTGGTTTTCACGGGGACGGCAAATATATTTTTCACGGTGAGTTAAATCTAGATCAGAATCAACACACGAAATGAGGGAGAGCTGATGTTCCCCAGCACAAACCCTCTCATCATCAGTTTCGCCACCGACACCATCGGCACCGGTGACTGTGTAAATTCCAACTCTTTTGTTCGAGACTTACAGTGGCGGCGAAAAATAATGCCTGCCCCATGCAGGCCCATTTGTGAGTCAAATCTCCACAAATAAAATTGTGGCATGAATTTCGAGCAATTCCATGCTCATCTGCATCAATCAACAGATATGTCACCTGTCTCACTGACCCAGAATTACATAAATGGCCATTTTGGCAGAAATCAAGTTTTCAGTTTCACAAGATAATGAAAAATGGTCATTGTAGCATGAAAGTACTTGAAAAATGGATCATACCAATATTTTATTCGATGCACATTCATTGGCATTTGGGCTCACAATGTGGCTCTCAAGTTGGCCATTTTGTGCAAAAATGGGCCAGAAATGCCCCAAAATGCCCAGAATGGGCAACTTGTGAGGAGCATTATGAGCCCAAATCCCTATCAATTTCAATGAACCAAAATGTGGTTATGGTCTATTTTACAAGTACTTTCATCCTACCATGACTGTTTTTTGATACTGGCCATACCCACAAAGTCGATTTTACAGAAAATGCCCAATTATCCTATTTTGGTGGAACTAGACAGATGAGGTATACTCTAAACTGTACAGACAACCCTGAAATTGCTCAAAGGTCATACTAGCATTTTATTTCGAGTGGGGCGACATCCTCCCCGGCATCAGCATCGTGGGCCACACCTTGAGACAGAAGGTTCGTCAAAAAACTCGGGATAACAGGCGCTGTTAGGAAACTCACAGCTTGTGTCACCAGGCCCGCCAAAAAACGGGAAATCTCCAACGTGCGCTGCACCTCCGCCTCCACCTCCTCGATCTCCGCGACGGACGCCACGGCGGTGATCAGCTATATCTGAATCAAACTCACAGTACAAGAAGGGTTAAAATGACGAGGACTCCCCGCCTCGCAACACTTACGTAAAAAAGCAAGTGGATTTATGAACTTATAGGTACCTAATATCTCCCAAGGTCCAAAACATCTGTTGGTCCTCCCACTCCGGCACGGCACGTAGTATTAATGGCATTTTGTGTAAACCGAGAATTACCGAGGCCAATCACTTCCAAATATTGAAGATCAAAAATGTTGCCTGGGCACATTGCAGTTGCAACTTACTGAAGTTGCTGCCCATTCAAGTTGCAACTCCCGAAATCTATCAAAATCCAAGTTGCATCAAGGGCGAGGAGCGGAGCTTACAGTGGAAGGACGAGCGAAGCTCATATAAATGGGCAATCCGGCACCGAGTTTCCCCTCCCGATACGGGCTCCGCTACAACCGGAGCTCACAGCGGGAGGACGAGCCAAGCTCGGCAGCCGTGCAATCCGTCATCGTGTTTTCCCCTCTCGATACAGCCTCCGCTACAAGCGCCGGGCGGTGATGAGCGGAGCTCGAATAGTGGTTGAGCGAGGCTCTCAAGGAGGATCGGCGAGGGGGTAAAGGAACCGATTCGGACTTTGCGCAGAGGCCTCCGAAAAAGCTCCTTACCCTTGGAACCCGCTTTTGCTTCAAACCACACAAAGCGCTGTCCTCAGCAATGCCTCAACCTGAATTCGATTGATGAGCCGGCTTATAAGGCCGCCCTCGACCCAATGTGTTGAATTCAATTGATACACCGGCTCTATAAGCCTGCCTTCGACGCAATTTGTTGAATTCAATTGATGCGCCGGCTTTATAAGCCCGCCCTCGACCCAATTCGCTGAATGCAATTAAGTGACGGCTTCACAAGCACTCAGGGAGGACGGAGGGCTCATCCGGTACAATCCCCCGATCATCACACAACATGTGGAGATATTTTTCACCGCCCAAACAGGGTGGAAAAGACGAAATTGAATCCTGCAGACCCAATACCGGGCCGAGAATTCCCGAGTTTTTTCGTGCACCTATGAGTCATGGTTGCTACCTAACTCTTCAGAAAAGGTACTCGAAAGTCACCTTTTCTCGCATTTACCTCGTAAGGAGAGCTCTTAAAATCAAAGGCTTTTCCCATGTCCCTTGCACCTACTCAAAAATTACATTGGGGGGGGTTTTACAATCTATCTCGGTGTGACTGAAGGCACGAGCCATTTTCTCAACGATTCTTCAAAATTGTGGCTATGTTGTTTGTATAAGGTATCCGCCAGCCGCCGTGGAGAGGCTCACCCCCAAACTTTCTGTCACTGTAACATCACGCATAACACCGGTCCGTCATTTCCGTTCATCAAGTTTCCCTGTATTCGATTAAACTACCGGTACACAGATTGTGAGCCTCGAAACCGCGGCTGGGTAGGAACCTGATCCGCGAGAAGTTTCCGTCCCTCTGCATCCACATCTGTATTTCCACCCAACGCTATCTTCGTATTTGGCAGGTTCCCATTAGTCCCGCTGTGCTGCCCATTATAATTAGTCCGAAACCCAACCAACTTCCCCAGCCACGCAACTTCGCGAGGACCCGTAGATGGTTGAAAATCTAATGTCGCTGGGTGAACACTGATACCATCTAGTGCCCCTAGCTCGCTTGTCGAATGTACCAGAACCTTTTCATGGAGAGCTTTTGATTTATCAGCAGCAAATGCATCAATGCGGGATTTAGCAAAGTGACGCGGAGGTCGACCGAGATGCCCGAGCCTTAGAGTACTTTTGATTTGCAATAGGCAATATATGTACACCACCGTTTCTTGATCAAGGGTCAAATCTGCGTAAATCGGCCATCGCCTATTTGCCGTAAAAATTAGGTCAATCCGAGCACTACAGGTAATGTGACACATGTTCTGCGTGCAGACATCCAGAAACACTCAAACCTGACTCACTAAATCATCTTGAGGTGACCAGAAAAAACCGCTAACACCATCTCGTTCCGTGTCTACGCTAAAGAATTGGCAGAAAGTTCCTCAGTTTTCGCCGATGACATGTTGTCTCTTCCCAAGCCAGCGGGTGGCCTCAGCCATAAGAACGATACGGTGGACGGAATACCGGTGGTGCGGCTGTTTGATAGCGATGAAGACGTCGAGTTGTTCCTTCGAGCCGAGCATTGTTCGATGAGCATTGGAGCAGCGTCTCAGTTGTCAGCTCGCGCTGCGTCACTTCTGACCGGTCTGCTTTCCACCCTCACGGTTGAAAGCCGGAGTCTGGGTTGAAAGCGAGAGGAGTGCTTCCCTTTTACAAGGCTTTCATTGTGAAAAGTGTGACCTGCATTTTGAAAAGCGTGATTTTTTAGCCTCAATGTCATTTCAATGCCGGTTTGGTTAGACACGCCCTCAACACCATTCCAATTCCAGCGCAGTCCCAAGGTTATTCCCTGCGCCGGTCTTGCCCGAACGGAGCTCTGAAATGCCATGGCGTTATTTTCCCCGTCCCCGATTACTTGTCGCGATTTGGTCGCGATAGGCATACTTCCCGCTATTATGGTCGCATTTTTTCTGACCGGGTGTCAAACGGCGCACCGTGTCGTAGGAGCCCTCAGGACTTTGCGGAAGAATTGAATAGCCAAGACGTGCCAAAAAATATAAAGCGGGTAGGGCCGACGAGCGGCAGAGCCCGCTACCATTATTTTTTTGAGACATTAAAAATCGATTTAGCGTACGTAGACAGTAGGTCTGTGAGTGAGGCGTTCGGTTGACCACTCCCCGTAGTAACCAAACGAACACCAAGACTCTGGGTGGAGGGTGGGCTGTGAAAGCTGGAGGAGCGAGAGTGTCGAAGACAAGGGAATACGATCGATCACTGTCTGACAGTGGATATAAACTGTCATATAGCGCATGGAAAGCACTCTCTATATTCAGATGCCGGAGAGGACAGCCTAATGGCGATCGCATCCCATTTTTCCCACTCCATTGTCAGCCGGCTTTGCAAGTTCACTGAAGCTCAAGCTATCATCACTCTCTTAGTCAGCCTCTGTTGAGCTCACGCTCGCAGGAGAACCAACGAAAAGGACACAGACGGGTGATGTAATTTCTTCAATTGATAGTGGAAGGATGTCCGCAACTTTGGACGGTTGTTGGGGATAGATAATTACAGTGGCGGCCAAAAGTAATGAGCGCGGCGGATTTCAGCCGGTTTGGGATGATCCGTATATTATTTCACTTAGCTCAATTGGTACGAGCTGTGCGCCTACATGTATAGAACTCACACAAAAAAAAATAGGATCAATGGCGGCCTTGATGGCGCGGGGCGGGGTGATCTCACCAGAAACTGCTTGTTTGCACCAACAAACAAAATCAAACTGCAAATGCGCATCTCATGCGCATATTTGGAACGTCCACTACCCCGATAGCTAAACGCCCACATCCGAAGGATAATGACGACGCGCCCAGAGTCACCGGCCTTGACAGCATCCGAAAACTCACGGGTGAGCAATGCGTCACGTAGAAAGAGGATAGCGTTCTCAAACACCATGTCCCCCTTGCGGATGTGCGGCAGTGGATCCGGTTTCCCGTCGGCAGGCGCTGCCGCCCGGGACTTCTTGGCTGCCTTTGTATCCACGTCCCTCTGCCGCTCGTCTGGAATGCGACGCTCACGAAGTTCCTGCACGCGATCCGCATCGGTGTAAGTACCGTAGATGTTCTTGGCATAGGTGACGAGAGTTTCGTAGGTATCAATGGACTCTGCGCAGACGTCAAGTGAGTCTTTCCTAGACACCAAGAGCAGGCAGTGGAGGACGCGTGCGTAGAGCGAAACCATGATTAAATCACGGCAGGTGCGGAACGACGGCAACGAGGTGAGGGTTATGGGGAGTCTGTCGAGGACGGTGTTATGGAAACCAAGGCTGCCGGGGCTCCGTACATTGGCCTTGCCGAAGTGGGTCTCGAGAACGCCATGGCAGTCTGCAATCTTCGCGTGGAAAAGACCGGGCATCAGAACAATATGTCTCCATGCGTGAGGGCCGCTCTCGTGCCCGAGACGTACATTCAAGATCGAGCGCTGGCGTGCGATGGTCAACTGGTCGCCCGCAATGATCTGAATATACTTCAAGTAATCGGGGTCATCCGTTTTGAAGCCGAGTACCCGCATAATTTCCTCAATGACTTCAATGTTGCCGGTGATTGAGCTTTCGTCGATCTCCATTGACGGGAGCGGATGCAAGGGAGTTTTGTGGACCTGAATTTTGTCGGCGCTGACGGGCTGCGAGGCGTCTAGATCCTTCTTCCATTTCTGGAAGCCTTCGCCGCCGTGCAAGACGATGATGCGCAGAATGGTGTGCACCATGTTTTCGACGAAGAGCTGGGATTCCTCCACTGTGGAAAGTAAAAACACTTCCCCTGAGTACCCTGAAAGTACTCAGCTGTAGTGCCCTAGCCACTCATATATAGTGCTGTGAGGTACTACAGTGTAGTACCTTTTGGCCGAATACACACCTCATTGGAGTACCCGGGTACTACATCCCAGCACTCTTGGGTACTACTTCTGAGTGCTTCAGGGTACTACACCGTAGCATCAGAACACTATTATCGAGTACTCCTCACAGGTACCATCCATTCGCGATAAAATCTCATTTATTCAGCTAGTAATACTAGTAATACAAGCATATAACTACTCCGAGCCCGTAAAGCCCCTCGGCCATCCAAGGATGAAGAACCTGCAAGGACGGCTAAGTTTATAGCGAGGCAAATAGGGAAAAACTCGCCTCGCATTGGCACTTTCTGAAGGTGGACAAGAAGGCGCATTCTGCATGAGAAATTAGCATCAAAGACTAATCTTGCTATAAACATAACATACATGTATTGATTGTTCGTCCAGTCTCTGTTCAGAAAGAACATGTTGATAAGATTGAGCAGGCGAGAGGAAGACGCACGCTGTTGGGTACAGATGTTTGATCGTAACATATGGACATGTGAAGAAAATAATGCGGTCAGAAAACATATTAGAGCGCGAGATCGAAGGACGTACATCTTCAGGTCGAGGCTCATCGAGCCTTGGGCCCGGGCACATCACGCGGCAACGATACGGTGCGGTCTAGTTGAGAATAGAAAGTAAATACACGAAGGTTTCATAATGGCGTCGCTCTGATTCAAAAACATCAGCTTCGCGCCGTCAACAAGACAGATTTACGTATCCGAGTATTTATACAGACATGATTTCGACACAAGGATGAAACTGGAATAACATTTAGCTATGAATTCATGCTTGGTGAAAAGGGACACACCGAGGGCGTTTTCGCTAGCGCGAACCGGTGCATGATGCCGCACAACTCCCTAGCCTGGATACAAGGAGCCTGAGAAAGGGTGTGAGTAACAGGGAAAGAAAATCAGAGGGCACGCGCATTTTCATTCAGTCCGCGGTTCGGCAGGCACAGGACAGCTGCATAAGAAAGCAAAAAAAAATCGTTAGAGCCCAAAAGAGGTGGCAGAACTCGCGAGGACGCACTGTTCTTGGATGTAGTGCAAATGCCCAGGTCTATAGCAAAGAAAACAGTACCGGATCAATTATATGTACCAACAACGAATGAGATAACCACGGAACACGCACCATGGATATCGTTGAGCCGGTCTAGCTACTGCTCAGCGCTAACCCGCATCAGGTTTGAGGTGCTCGTCCTCTTGCACGGATCAGTGGCGATGCAGATCTTGCGTGGAATACGTTTCCCGGAACTCAGAGGATCTGAACTGAATAGATGGTTATTGAAATCAGGCCCACAGAAGAGAAGGAACGTGCGAAAATAGCAGAATCAGAGGATTCCCATGGCGCGCTACGGGATCCCCATGCTGTGCACAACCCATTGCGCAATCATAGTGAACTGTTATCAGTAGATGCGGGGCAGCGCGCGAGATGAATGAGGACCAAGGGAGAAGAGCGTAGTGATTCATGAGGTACAGATAGTTCCACGGGCGATTGCGTGTTGCATGCTCGCAAGCGTCATCGTACTTCGACTAAAGGCTCCTCAAGGTCTTGGGAGAACTGAAGAGGGCTATAGAGTATTCCGGGTGTGTATTGGGGCTTATGTCAATGTCAGGGTATGAAGAAAGCGGATAATGACACACCGAGTCCAATCCCTGCCGTCTACGCACCATGCGGACCATTCTGCAGCAATATTTGGTGTCTAGATGTGTACATGGGAGGGATAAAGGGGGGCTTGTGAGAATTTCGAAGGATTTGGAGAAGATAGAAGAGACTTACGCGGCCTTGTTGGTGAACCACTCATTCGGCGTTGAAGCGTCGATTTTTGCCACAGAGGCTTCAGAACGCGAGATTATGGTGGAAGGATGCTATTCAAACCTTTTGGAGTTCGTTTGAGGAGAGAAAACTGACGGGACGGACCTCGGTGGACGCGACGATGGTGGAGAAAGGCAAGAGTGATGACAGGTGGCTGTGCTAAACAGGTACAAACAAAGCGCACGTCCTGTTTGAAATCGTTCGACACCGTTTCTTTGCTTTTCCAGACCTCTGCCATCTTTCGAAATATATCAGGAACATATTCAGTATGTATTTCGAGTGTGCATAGTCGTTGAAACAATTTTTATACTGCATACAGAATTGGAGTACTAGTACAGTTGAGTATATCAATCACAGCAAGCGAGTTAAAAGTTGCAATGCGTAAAAGAATGTGTCTGGAGACAAATGACAGTCCAAAAGGAATGGAGAGGAATCACGGCTAGATGGTAGCTGCCAGTCTCACGTGTTATGCAGCCAGTCAACGGAGACTTACATGCATCGGCGACGAAGATGCCGCAGAATGAGACATATCAGGAGGAACCGCATCGAATCGTCGAGACTCCTGGCTGTTAAGAATATCACAGTGGAGATACTAATCAATCCTTACGGTCTGACAAGCACGTTGAGCCGCAGCATCATTCCCGGATGTTCTGTGTTGCCGGTAAGATTAATCGCAAGTAGAAGAAATTTAAAAGTGGAATAAGACCTTAGATCTCGTGCTGTAAACCTTGGTCGGTACCGGTATCGAGCTGGAGGGCTCTTTTTTAGGCTGCCGAGGGACTAATTTCTGTTTGTTTTCCTGGGGTGTGTCAATCCATACTCGAATCATGTACATAATATGTACCTTTTCCACGGCAGATTTTTTTTCTTGACCACCGGCTACATAAAGGTCGTCAGATCAAGGGAAAGATGTCTAAAAGAGTCCTACCGGAGGAAAATTCTGAAGTGTAAGCTTGACCGGTTTGACCGCCGTACGAATTGGCGAGACCTATGAATTTAGACGAGATGCTACATAAACTGGAAATGACTTACCAGTTCTACCTTTCGCTTTTTAGACATTGGAGCAGCAGAAGCCTTGGATTGTAGGCGTTTTGAGCTGTCTGGATGGAGTGGAACCGGATTGAAAAGCTTGCCAAATGTGTCGCTTTCTTCGAGAACCTTCATGGCACTCGGGAAGTTGATCTGGAGGTCGTCGGATACCAGGCACACCGTGAGGTAAGGAACCAGGATGTGGTCAACAAAATCCGCCTCAGAAATCAGTGCCGTATCATCATCAGTCTCGTCCCACTGGCGGGGCGTATCGACGAGTGATGCAATGGTGTGCAGAATTTGGTCGGGGCCAGTATTTTGCGAGAGTACGCCCTCAACCACTTCGGTGATGATTTGTTTGCCTTTCTGGCCAAAGCTGAGGGAGAAATGTAAATTTAAGGGTACCATTCACAGGAGACGAGCACTTACTACCCGCAAAGATTTGATCTTTGCATGGCGTCGGGAAAGGAGTCGGGGCGTGCTGAAAACGAGTAGACATGATACTTGATGTACTTCAAGAATGCCAACCAGATCGGATTCCCACCGAGCTCATCGCTGTCACGGGCTAGACCAAGAATATCGTTCTGCATTGCGAGGACACGTTCGGGGATGCCATCAAAGTCAACTGTGGTCGGCCAACCGCGTACTTGAGCCAGTGTGGACAGATTTTCGCATTTGATGTGCTCGCAGATTTGGCTCGTCACTGTACGGTATCCGGCAGTGTTTTTGCTGTCCTTGGCCAGTAGATCTCGTTGTTCAGCAAATAGAAAGACTAGGGTTTGACTTGGCTTAGAGGGAAGGGAATCTTTGCAATAATTCTCTGGACAAATGCCGGGCAAGTCGTCGGGAGCGGTAGATTTTCGGTGAATTTGACGAGAGGTGGGCTTGGATTCGGACTGGAAAGCGCGTCAGGCCTGTTTTTGGGCTGACAGATGAACAACGTACTTTTTTGGTGGAGCTCGGGGAGAATACCGGAGCTTCCAAGGCTTTTCGCTTGGGTGCTGTGGGTTTTGATGCAGTGGGTGGATTTGCAGTCATAATTTTTCGCTGACTCGCCGTTAGTAGCCACGTTCGCAATACAAGACGCATCGACAAACCTTTTTAATCGACTGCTCTGGGTCATCTGTGAATAGTGGGGCCTTTCGTTTTGCTGCTGGGGATGGTGGCTGGACACAGAGGTGAAATTTGGGAAGGATGTGCGCGCCAAATAACGCACCATTGATCCTACGACTACATTTCTCGGTTGTTTCTTCCCTCGCTTCTCCTAAAAACATCATGGATACTTTTCATGGTCAGAAAATGATTGAATCCGCCTACGATTTTCGGTTTATGCTCAAAAGTCTCTTCGGGTTCGTGGTTTTCCTAGTGTATAGCAAGTTAAACATCTGGGTCTCGGAGTGATGCAGATAAAGAGGAACAAACCTTGTTGCTAGAATGCGAATGCGCCTTCGTACCATCCGGGTTATCAACCAAATCCCCCCAGTCAGCATCATCCAGGTGCGTTTGGGAGAAAGAGCTGTTCTGATACTCGTCGTCGCAAAGTGGATCATCAGGTACACCTCGTCGAATGCAGCGTCGTGGTCATCGAAACCACCATTCTCCTCGTCAGCATTGTCTCCCTCATCCTCATCGCCACCGACCCATTCACCGTAATCATCGTCAAGGTCCTCTCCAGCACGAGCCTTGGGATGGGCAGTGTTCGAAATGGTGCCTGATGAGCGAGTCCAGTCATCCGAGTCATTCGACTCGGCTTCCCGTTCAAGGCGAATATCACGTTTGCGCTTGTCTTGGCAGTTCTGGAGATACTGCTTGATTAGCGCCTTGATGGGCCAAGCACCCTGGAATCTTTAAAATATTTGAGTTCATGTTGAATCTGAGTCGAAAATCAACAGCTGGTGCACTAGGAAACAGCTCGTCATACCAGTTTAATCGTTTTCTCCAATTTGGGCTTTTCTTGCTGGCTAATGGTTTTACCAGTAGGTAGGTATTCATTCGTATATGACCTGACAAGACGCTGCAATGATGAATCGGACATCATCAGCATAAAACTGTGCATATTCGAGCCCACTCACGGATAACCGTTGGAAACGCCCTGAATCGCCGCTGAGTCGCATCTCCGCCTGTAAATTGTAGCCGTTTTTTGAACGGCCAGCTTGACCTTGGGGACGAGGAATAAGCTTTCTCTTTGAGGGTTGCTTTGCGCGAACTTCCGCTGTGCCGGCAAAGTGTCAAGACTCGACAGATTCCGATTGCATGGAACGCATTCTTGAGCACGATTCCTCGAGACGTACCGAGCTCCTGGTTCTTTTTCTTCAGTTCGGCATCTTGTCTTTGGACTTGAGCTCGCAGCTCCTCCAGCTGCTCAGCAAGCGTGGGCTTGCGTTTTGGACCCATCGGAACCGTGTATGAGAGCAAGAAGAAGACGCGTTCTGATGGTATGGTCCTGTTTGGGCCACCATTGATGGCAACAGAGGATGGTGGCGCGAATTGGCAGTCTATCTCACCAGCTCAGAAAAACCCAGAAATGAAACTTTGTAAGTATTAAAATAGTACCTCTCAAGTTTCTGAATAAATCAGAGAAAAAGGGCAAGAAAGGGTGAGAAAAAGGGCAACTGTGTTAGTACCGCCGCAAGTAATTTGGGTTGTTGGGCAATACCATCTTCCCAGTCTTGGTACACAAACATCAGGTGAAAGTCGTGCACTTGTACCACTTGAATTATGTAGTTGAAATTGGTCGTTCCCAAGAACAGTACGCAGTGAGATCAAAACAACGTGACCGCGTTCAGCCCCAGGCGGGATCAAAACACTGCCACAACCAAACTGGGTTGACATCTGGCCAAACAATTTTTTAGAGGCGCACTGCATCAAGCTAAGGAGCTTTGGTCAACGAAATATCTTCTTTGCATGCCAAAGGGCCTTGTGAATTTTCAAAAAGCTTCCCCGAACTTATCATCTGCAGATGTTAAATTTGTCAAGATTTCTCCTTTGAAGTTGCGGCTAGTCAGTACAAGTTCCCTGTTGACAATTCAGTCTTTGAAACCTTCATTGCAAATGGTTGATAATGTTTTGACTCTACGACTGCAACATATCTACCTCTCGGTCTTCCTCCATCTCCGCAGCGGGTATAAACTCCGGCTTGATCAGCCCCCCAGTTCTATCGACAATAATCCACTTCCCTTGCGTTTCAAAGCGTCCCACAACCGCACTGATACCTTGAAGATCAGTGATAATGGTCTTCATTGTCTGTGTGTAAGAAAGGACATCCTTTGTCGCGTCTTTACCTCCAGTCACACAGGGTGTGATGACGGCTAGCAAACGAGTCTGGCCAGAAAAAGCGCGCCAAAATTTGCCGGGTGGGAGTTCACAGACCAGAATCTGCTCGAGCCTACCGTAGAACAATTGGGGGACCCATTCTTTTTTCTTCTGTGGTCCTCTTGTCTTTTTAACCTCCATTTCAAACTGAATGTTGAATCAGCGCAGAGCGCAAGCCAAACAAATTGAAACGCACCCGAACATAAGACTTATTTCGCTCTGACTCTTCGCCTCGGACAATGGTTGAAGCCGCCGTGATAGAATCTCCATCTACAATTCGCACTTTTCCGCAGCGCATCATAACGTTGGGCAGAAGCGGGAGTATTTGGCTGCGGGGTTTGCCCAGGATATTAGAGAAATAGATGGCAATGTGTTGTCTCAGATCGTCGTCAGGGGTGTTGTTCTTCTGGAAAGGTGGTTGAAGGATTGCTAGTGGGTCTGTTCACAGAAATAGGTATGTTGTACTGGCTGAGAGTGAGGAGGACTCACAATTGGGATAAACACGGTCATATCTGGATGGTGCAGCAGAGCGCATTCCAAAGATTGAGAGCTCCTCCGTAAGATCATATCGAGCTCCAATCTGCTCCAGATAAGCATAATTCAGCACGCGATTATGAGATTGGCCCATGGATAACGCCTAGATGTCAAACCTCTCTTCAAGAAACCGCAATATCGTTCCATGAAGAAAGTCCAGGTTGTCCATGATGGCCCACAGAATCGTATGTCTGGGCAAACATGGAGCATTCCATGGATAGTTAGAGTGCATGCGCAAAACCGATCCTCGCGATACTGATAGTAGTATCTGGAAATTGTAATGTCGGTGTGGATTCGAAAAATTGGCAAGGGAAACTCACTGCTCATATGTCTGCACCCAGCGGATAATACGCTCCTCCAGCTGGTCGATTTCACCAACCTTGCTTGTGAACTGGAGGCAAGACTTGATTATTTCGCCCAGTTCGCAGGAGTGAACATGGTATTTCGGGTCCGAAAAGCGACCCCGGAGAAGCCCAGGAGCGAGATATACGAACCAGAAACACCACGACTCCGCCGTGAATTTCCCAGGTCCAGAGGCAAGTGAGCGACAAAAGTCGGAGGGAATATGCCGCATCGCATCTGCTGTTTCCTTCCAAATTTGTTCCCAGACCTCTTCCGAAATTTCGTAGGCTTCACGACCGGTGTCAAGCCCCTTGAATTTACCGGACCAGAATTTAATGAGATTGGGGATGATGTTTTCGAAAAAGAGATGCATCACGTCCCATGGATATGATCGCGCAGGGTCCATGGAACCGACTCGGCGTAGTGCGGGAAGACCTTTGAGACCATAATATTTCTTGAGTTTCTCCTTGTCGCCAAGTAGAATTGCATCCTGAATTTCCTGTAGTATCGTTTCAAAACTTTCCTCCGTTCGCTGCGGTAGATCATGTGGATCCCAAGATGAGATGATTTCGCCAGTGGCGCTCGGGGCTGCAAGAGGCATGTAGTAGATCTTTTCTCTGCCGGTCTTGTTCCGACACCCTTTCATCTCGCACGAACGGCATGCACAAAAGCTGTTATGACCTTTGATGTTTAGCATCTTCTCGATCGCAATGATATCACCCATGCCAAAGAGGCAATACGCCCGGAGATCAAATATGGTGCGGTCGAGGGGTTATATGTGGGAACGCCAACTGCGAGTTGCGCGAGTTCATCGTCAAGAGGAATAGATAGCTGCGCTCGTCCTTGGGGCCTTTGGGACCAGAGATAACACCGCAGGACATTAAATCAGTGAGATGGGTGCGCGACGTCGGAGGGATGCAGTAATTATCGAGAAGAATGGGTGTTGCAGAGGGACCCTTTCGGCGGCGTTCGAACAGGAGATAAGAATCGGTGCAGACACCCAGTGCGATGTCATATTTGCCCGAGAAATAGCAGTGATCGAGCTCCTGTCCGTCAACGACGACTTTCTTAGTGCAGAGAGTCTGATAATGTTCAGAGTCGAAGACATCTGCGATAGTGCCCGGAATATGCTGGTAATTGTGGCGATACAGCAGCTGCTCGATTTTCTTCGGACTCATGAAGAATCCCTGGAGGCGAGGAATGATGGGAAGGTAGCAAAACACACGTCGTGGTTTGGAGAAGGCATTGAAGCGAGGTTCGTCGCAGTATTCACATTCAGTGAGGTCGGAATATTCCCCGGTATATGCCATACACGATTGGGGGCAACAGTCATACCAGACGGGTTGCGTGCCGGAAAGAATAGCGATGCGATGAATCATTACCCAATGGGAGCTGATTTCAAGCTTGTGACGAAAAGCATGGCGCATTTGGCCAAATGCAATGTGGGGCATATTGGACAGCATTTTCAGTTGGAATGCACGGATGTTATCGCGATCTTCTTCAGTGAGAATTTCGTTGCCTGAGCTCACCTCTCATCAGTTGGAATAAATTGAAAAAAATTCCAGAGGTTACGCACGAAAGTCCCAAAGTGCAGCTTCCTCGTCCAGTCCGAGCATCTGGTTTAGTTCTTCAATCATCTCTTCACGGCTAATCGGTACTTCCTGGTCTTCCTCTTCATCAAATGATTTCCATTCATCTTCGGGAAGAGAAGGATCGGGCTCAGGCTCGGAATCTGAGGATTCATGCTGTGATGAATTGTAGTCCGATGAATCAATCGGCGCTTCGTCGACATCCATCCAAATATCATCCAGTTCTGCGGCAGGACTGTCTACGCGAACGTCGGATGGAAATTCAGAGATGGGGAGATGTGTGTTTGGGGTCAAGTCGGTTTCGATGTCAGAGAAAGGAGCCAGTTCGTCGGATTCAGCCTCAGATTCCGACTCCGATGGTAAAATGGAGTCCGGAGGAACATCGCGGTAGTGTTTCCGCCGGGTTCGCTTTGTTAGCAGCTCGCCACACAGTGGTTTGCAGTGACAATACTTTTTCTTCTCGTTAAGGTTCGATGGAGGCATGAGACTAACGAATTTAGATGCAATACCGCACAATTAGGTACCTTTTTGGAGTCAGATCGTATGTGACGCACCTGGAGGGACAATCCGCTGAGGATTTCGTTCAAATTGCGTGCTTAGAGCCTCAGGGAAACCACGAAAGAAGCCACAACTGCAAAAAAATCCAGAAGAGGCGACGAGAGTGGACAAAAACAAAGAAGAGAGCAAGAAGATCGATGCCGCCCTCCGGTTGCTGGTTAACACCAGGGACACAGGTTGTGCCCTGTAATTGGGGCTGAGAAGGAGTCGAAGCTGGATGATTGATGGAGGCACCGTCTGGAGAAAAGGCTGCGAGAGACGCGTCAATGAAGAAGGAGACGCGTTCGGTCACAGCCGAGGCTCTTGATCGGGTCCTGAAGAGGGAACTGTCAAAGGTTACCCCGTTGAGTGACGGATAGGGGTCAGGGGCTGCAAATTCAGGTGTTTTATTCACAAGTGCTTATATGTATTGTATCCCGAGGTAGTACCCAAAAACGACTCAAAGGTAGTACCCACAAAAGCACTACCAATTATTGACATCATATGTAGTGCTTTTTTTGCGTAATTAGTACCTACACACTCAGATGTAGTACCTTTACTTTACACAGTGTTAAGGTATATAACTGCAGGTAGCTATCCTGACGCCTCCCCTGGACCATATCTCACGTCTTCTGTAGTACTCAATGCTCACCGTGTATTTACCAGATAAGTACCCCGTCTGCAACGGTTTCGGGAGCACCGCTCCGTTCCTGAAACTTTAGGTTTCGGGAACGTTATCAGTGGCCCCGAAAATTCGGATTTTCCAGAGTGATACGAAAGGTCCGGTTCGTAAGCGTTGTCACACCCCAAATGGCGTTACGAATTGAACGAAATGCAACAGTACATTCCATGGAATCTGATAAAAGTCTTAGAGCTATGCGTACTCTTCTCGGAAACCTTAGCATGACTAGCTGTCAAAGCTGTGCATACAGCTCCGAGGGTCCACCGTGACAGCCTCCATCCTCTTGCCCCAAACGCCTCACACCACAACGCACGCTGCAAGAGATGGCCACTCCCCAGTCCGATGCGCTTACCGGTCCCGCAACTATGCCCATTGTATGTGATATTCTGATATCGCAAGGCAAATCTGATAACGACGCACCAGAATCTGATAACATATACACGCGCAACTTTGGAACGGCGGTCAGGGAGGTAAATATCATGAAAGGTCTCTAGTTTGAATATGCATTGACTTTAACTCCAGCCCCCTGCAAGAATTCGAGAGGCTAGTGAAGACGTGGCAAGAATGGGACACCCTAGAGGCCCTTGCGAATTTTCGCCCGACTGTGGACATACTCTGCGATTTTCTTCGCGAGGATTCAGCTCTGGTACATATACACCTCAATGGTTTCTGCTGGCTTCGATGACTATATTTGCAGTACCAGAGAACCCATAAATTGACCCAGACTATTGCTCACGAAATATTCGATAAAATGACTCAAGACCATTCGCAAATCTTAGGACAGATGATCCTCATTTTCCGTGACCCGACCACTTACAAAGATTTTCTGGCCCGCCGTGGGTCTATGGCCCAACAACTACTGGATCTTGTTCAAGACGTAAGTCCGGACAGACTACTTTCCATTTTAGGGAGCTCATTGATGAGTCCGGTGGCTCATTAGTTCCTGGACTCGTGTTCCGAGCCGAGGCCTCTACTCTCAAAAGCCTTGATCAGACTTGCTCGAGCATCTGGGCTCTACCCTCGATGTTTCGCACTTCCGGGGGCGATGAAAATCGGTAAACAAGTGGCAGCTGGCGGATTTGGGGATATTTACCAGTGCTCGGTGGGCAAGCAAACTGTGGCGGTGAAAATGATGCGACTCTTCCGAGACTCGGACGTGGAAGCCGCACACAAGGTACGCTGTATCAATTGGGACTGAATCGGGGTTCATCCGTAGTTCTTCAGGCATATGGCCGCGAGGCCCTCGTGTGGCGCCAACTGTCTCATCCGAACCTGCTGCCTTTCTTTGGTCTATATTTCCTTGAGAACAGACTTTGTCTTGTGTCACCATGGATGGAGAATGGGCACATTATGGACTTCCTAAGAGGTGCATCACCCGATCATGACCGTCTTGCTCTTGTGAGGGCCCGTTGATCTCTTCTCCCCCATGCTAACTTCAATGCGTCAGATGTTAGATGTGGCCAAGGGTCTAGAACACCTCCACACGGAAAGTATCATCCACGGGGATCTCAAACCAGTATGTCGTGTACTGTCCATCACCGAAACTCACCATGACGATTGCAGACGAACATCCTTATTACACCTTCGGGCCGGGCGTGCATTGCCGATTTCGGCCTATCAAGCATCTCGGAGGTTGCGAGCCTCAAATTCACTCATTCAACAACTAAGATCCAAGGGGGTACCGTGCGATATCAGGCACCCGAAGTGATGCAGGATAATCCAAACCATTACGGATCTGATATCTACGCACTGGGCTGTGTTTATTACGAGGTGTGCCAGTATCGTCATCTATCCGTCTTCCATATATTCCCTTACTCAAATTTCGTAGATAATGACCGGGAAAGTCCCATTCTCGGAACTTCGCAACGAAGTATGGGTTAGTATCAAGGTAACGGAGGGTCATCGACCTTCTGTCCCAGAAACCTCGGACTATGATCCTAGCTTTTGGAGCCTCCTTCAAGCCTGCTGGCAACAAGATCCTGGCCTACGCCCATCAGTTTATGAACTCATTAACCGCCTCGTCAAACCTCCCATTGCCGCCAAAACAATCCGGTCTGCCAAAGACTGGGACGAAGCATCCACCTCTAAATTTCGTCGTCACAACTGGCCCCTTGTGCAATCTATTACTGAAATCGGGCGTCAAATTCTGGGGGATGGTGCGTCCCCGAGTGATCCTTTCCATCTTCAGTTTTTGACCAATAGATTTCGTCTACTTACCAAGAAACTTTCGAAGGTGCGAAAGCCTTCGAATCCGTGATCATACTACTGACTACTGACATAGAGGTTCATGATGGCATGAGTCCCTTCCTCGTCCTCTCTTCCCCTCGCATTGAGAACGAGATATCGTTTAAAGAAACCAATGCAACGAATGATGACGCGAGGACTATCTCACTCCCAGACGCGCCAGCTGATCTATTGGTGGGGTCGGTTGTGCTATTGAACAGCACACGGAGAACGCAATATCTAGACCAAAGCCTGCCGACGGAAACACCATCCCGGTTCTCTGATCATGATGCAGGTTCCCGTGAGGATGGCAACGCCGCTGGCAGATCATTGCCAGACAATAAGGCTGCAATGGGCCGAACAGATGAAAGAAGGTACACAGTGGGAAGACGGGGAGTTGGTAGTGGTGGTGGCGCTGATGGTGGTGGGTTTTATATGTTCGCTCTGTTGCACAATTGTAATGAAAATCCCGCAGAAGCGAAGCTATCACATAAATCTACGTCGTCTCTGAACGCCACCCATCGTGGACCGCCCAAACCCCCAAATTACGTTCTTCTTGATTCCGATTCATTTGCAACGAAACCTGCATATGAGGTATGTTTTATGTGCTCGATAGTAGACATATTCACATGACACCCTCTTCCAGCCGGCAGAGAACCGCGTAGTTGTCAGTAAACTCCAGTATTCTGACACCAATCTCGGCCCCACGGATAACACCAAGTGGGCGTCCCAGGTGTACAGTAATCTCATTCTCTTCCCAAATTGTATTGAAACTAATAATTTGTAGTGAATGGCAAGGTATATGGGACGGGAGTAGCATCAACAAAAGCAAAAGCTCGAGAGGAGGCACAATTACAAGCCTTGGCTGCACTGGGGGTATAATTCAGGGATACTTCTATTCAAAAACCCATCTTATTGTGCAGCGCAATCATGGGAGCAATGATGCGTTTGGGATCGAAGAAGGGCGTCAACTTGTGGAACGAGTACCTTGGTGTGGTCGCCATATATATTCATTGTTACAAATTCTGCCCGAGTCATTGTTGCTGTCGCTGGGTTGGTTTCTATGTAGCGTATTTATAATTGCTTCTCATTATACATGAAGTCAGAGTTGAGATAAGATGAATTGGTTTACCTTGTCGTTTCAGTCACTTCGGCTGCGATGGTGTTCTCTGTGTACAAGAAAACACTGTTCCGGCCCGTAAGTTTTTCGCCCAAGCACTATTATCTAGAGCAGAGGCTAATTGTTGCCCACTGACAGTCCGGGGCCAGCGCTCAAGGAATAGAGAGCGAAATTTACAGTTGAGTGCGTCAGGTAATTGACATCGCAGGTGCAAAGCATGTTCAGGGCTCAGCCCAGGCCCGCAGGCCGAGCCGAGCCGGGCCCGGGCTTGATCAAGCTGGCCGAGCCCGACACGGGCCCAGGGCTCGGGCTTGAGGAATGCCAGGCCTCCGAAGCCCGGTAAGCCCGGGCCTAAATATATGGGATTCAAACTTTGATGGCTCACGGATGACAAATCCTGTCATAATCTGCTTTTTTATTCCGCGAGCATGGAAGTGGAAGCATAAAATTTGAGGAGATATTTTGGGGTCAGACATGCATTTAAATACCCTTTCTCTCTGGAAGTTTGAAGGTGGGGGTCCGGCATGGCAAAATTTCAAACTCCGATGATTTGTAATAAGCAGGCCACCAATACACGTGGCGCGGTTAACTACAGACTATCACGCTTCACCGGAGCATGACCGAGGAAAGTAAGTATAGGAATCCGGCCGCACTGAATGCATTCAGCGAGAATTGGTTCCTTAGAAGTTAGCGCATGTACGGCGGTTCGGAAGCACCGGTTCGGAAGCACATACCGCCGGATGATAGGACGAGAATCGCCTCTTTATAACATTACGTGTGTCTGTCTGTCTAAAGCCCTTTTAAACTCCGTTACCAGCACTCCGGCACTACTTGCCGCCCAAGGCTTAACTTCAGAGCAACATCAATTCGATAACTACAAGTGTGAAGCCCAAGCATCCAAATCGAACTTTTAAATTTTGATAAAGAGGGTGGCGATTGCTTATGTGCTTGGCAGCCTACGCTGGAATGTAGTGAAGTTACTGCTTGTCGCCTTTAGTCTGAAGAGCCTCCACTTTCATTTGAAGCACAGAGCAGAAGAATTCTCCGCATCCAACAAGTCGGCGGAATCTCTGGCAGAGTGAATGAATCCCGTTACCTTGCCGTCCTCTATAAAATTAACTATCCCTCCATCAGACGCCTCTAGATCTTCGGAACAATGACTCACTTCCCGTGGGAGTCGAATTTTCCTTCTCCAATGCAAGCCCATTCCATTAAAAAGGCTTCGGGCAGACAGAGAACCGTAAGATTACATAAAGATAAAGACGGAGATGCGTTCAATGCGGCAAAAGATTACAAGGTTTCTACGGCAACCAAAGATCTCTATTTTCAGATCTGACGTGACCCTTGGCGACATAAGTACCCCCACGCGCCTCCTCACACAATCTGTTCTTTCCTCAGGCTACAATGTCTGCCTCGAACAAAAAGGACCGGATGGTTGCCGTCGGAATCTACAAAGCACCCGCCAATCTTTCAAAGGAAGAATTCGAAACCAAAATCACTTCGTTCGTAGATAGAATGCTCGCCGTACCCATCGCGCAGAAGAACTTCCTCAAATTTGAGATCGTGTGTCCTGAGTGCTTCATCCTTGATCTAATATTCACATGTATTACGCAGATATACCAGAACGAATTATTGAACCAACATATAAAGGCTTTTGACCTTCCAGAAGCGCCGACCAGTGTTTGGTTAACAGTGGAGTTCGAGGTAAGTCGTCCACAGGTCGAGTTTTCTTCAGTTACCAGTATTCATTCAACGTACAGACCGAAGCACACTGTGCAGAGGTGTGCCGTGCATTTATAAATCGATTACTAACCGATATCGCGCAGATTCTGACGGATCCGATGTTCGCGAAGGCTTTCGCTGAAGCAGAGGAATTCGTATCGCGCGCAACAGGATTTGTGGCGGACGTCGTAACAAGGATCGACCGACCCACTCCGAAGGACCGAACCCATCTCATGTGCGCATTCCAGCGCCCGGACCATCTTTCGTCGGACGAATACCGCAAGAAATTCGAAGTTTTCGTGGACAGATTGCTTGCCCTCCCCATCAGTCAAAAGAACTTCCTCAAACATTCATTGGTGTGTCTGATGGGTAGTTCTGGAATCCAATTCTCAACGCTCCCAGTGGCTGCCAAACGACACCTTGGATGCTAACCTACGAGATCTTGGTTTCCCGCCACCAGAGCCTGTGTTTGTAGTCATGGCAGAGACGGATGTAGGAGTCAACCTCGCCTCCGCTTTTTTCTGGATGCACTGACTTGTTTTAATCAGAATCAGGATCGTCTGATCGAGGTGACACCTCCCCTTCTAAGTCAATTGAGTTCTGACGATGACCCCCAGTGGTTGACACACTCCGACGTCAGAGCCTTTGCAGTAGACGCCCGTCGTGAATTGGGCGTTCATGTGGGGCTCTCTATCTTTTCCGCGGATGTCGTTACGAAGATCAACCAGTAGTCAAGCAATTACGAAAGGCAGTTATGCTATATCTCAGCACGGCCACGTATATCACTTTTCTTTGCGGAATTACTACGACGAGAGTCGATTTTCCCGAGACTTCTGGTGCAAGACTACTCGTCTGGCAATGGTCGGACTTCCAACTGCGGTAATTTTCTTGTAATTGTGGGAAAATGCACACCCCTAAACTTCAAGCTTCAAGTCTAAAGCCTCATCCCCAAATGATTTTCCCCAGAACCCTAATAAGTTCAAGTTGATTGAATCGTGACTAACAATAGCGTCTAGGAATTACAAGTATTACCACTCGTGGCCAATAACGGGGTATCCCTTCGAGCTCCGGTCCCTTCCTTTGCCCCATCTCGTTCTGGCGTCGACGATGGGAACTCCTGAATGGCCCACCCTGGGCCCTCCCTCTACGAAACGCGGCATAACGCGATCCGTGAAAGTTTTTCACAAATATGAAGTCACATTAGTATTTATTAGCATAAATTGAGCAACTTTCTCACCTAAGTCGTGGCGGCAGAGTCGAAGAACCAGGAGTTTGAACTTTGATGGCTCAGCAGATGACAAATCCTGACATAATCTGCGGTTTCTATTCTGCAAGAATGGAAGTTGAAAAATAAAAATTTGAAGACATATTTGGGTCAGACATGGATTTAAATACCCTTTCTCTCTCAAAGTTTGAGGATGGGTATCCTGGAAGTGCTAAATAGGCATGGTAACATTTCAAACTCCGACGCAACAGACTAAGACTGACTGTCAGTGACTGATCGGCCACTTCAATTCTTCAAACGCGAAATCTTGATTGAAGTCGCGACCTCTGCTCTCGAGATATTTGTAACCTTGATTCATATCTTGAATTGTGTCGGCCCTCAACTCCGTTTGAACTCCATTTATCCGTATTGTCGTGGCATTCACCCACTGGTTCGATTCAAGCCCAGCAGACTCCAGTCAATCAATAACTACTGGTATCAACTAATGTCTCGACCCGTTCGCCCGCTCTTTCGGCCCAGCACTCTTTGTGGCAGTGTCTTCTCGGAATGGATTTCCCAAATAGCAAGCTCTCAACAAAGGCCGAGATTCCAACAACGGTGAGCCGCCAAATAGTCTCTCATCATGGCGACGATATTTTGGAGGGTTTCTGGATCTGCTTAGTTGGTCTTTCTCATCCATCGTGCCAGTGATCTTTGACTCCGCTTCGTCTCCTCCGAGCTGGCATCTTATTTACATTCCATCCGTGGTTGAACCATTCAATCAACCCGAAGGGATTGCAGTGTATCTCTCGGGAAACGGACAACGTGCGGTAGATTCAGGAGAATAAATTACCACAGCGGTTCCGAAAAGCCATAAAGACCGGGTCTCGGATGGGTTGATTTGGGAGTTATTTTCTCTTGCGTGCCTCTATCATGCTTGTGTGTTCCTAAATCCACCAGGCTGCTCGTCCGACGGTTAACTGTCCTGTTTTTTTCCGGGGCCCTGGAATTCTTCCTCTGAAACGGTTTTCCAAACAAGGTCTATCAATGGAGTAAGAATTCCGCGAAGTGCCCATGCATTTCATGACGATGCATATTTCTGCTTGGAGTTGCTTTTGCTCTTTCGTTCTATCTCAGTCTTGTCCAATGGTTCTAGGTACGGCATCGTTTATTGCCGGTATCTCATTTGTTCGAAGTTGGTTCAATTCTATCTGCGACACATCGCGGGCACGCACTCTTGGGTCGAGACACAGTGCAGGAATGACCGATAACACATGTCGACCGTGGTAGCTTTCTCGCCGTTCTGTCCGTCTTTGCCCTTTCCCATGGCGGTACCCACTGTGCCGACTCTTCTCAACTTGCATGTTGCACACATGACTAAATGGAAATTGTGTCTACATCGGCCTTTGACAATCCAACAGAGTGATGAATGAACTAGCTACCCTTCTGGCCAGCCATGCTCCACAATCCACAATCACTCCTGAACACACCTCCCTCCAGCGTATAATCCTTATTATAAGACCCCCACGTCGAATCTTGCCCGCCTAATAAAAGCAGCGATCAACACCAGCCACATCAATGGAATTCGAACTGCCTCCACTCACAAAACTGCGCCAGTGTGCTATAAAAATTAGTAAAACAGCTGTCAGCGCTGAACTTTGTAAAGTCCAACGTCGACGTTGACTTGTCCGTCGGGCATGCTGACACATCGTACAAAACCGTGAGCGCCAAATCCCCGTTATTCTCTGCAGCGCCCTTGATAATACCGGGCTTTCGGGCTGGAGCCGCCATCTTCTCAGGGACGACCTTGTTGCTCGCGAGAGAGGCACAGTAGTCCGTTGCGGCTTGCTTAGCCTTGGCGTCGTTGATGCGCGGTCGGGTGTTCCGGGGCCGTTGGCTTTGTAGCAGGAAGGTGGTTGGGGGCCCGCTGTATGGCGGCATCTTGGGCAGCGTACCGGCAACGCAGTCGCCCTGAATTTTGGTTGCCTCTACAGGTGTTTGTGGGGGAGCTAGCGGCGGATGTACTGGTTGGGCTCGGGCTTTGACTGGAACTGGAAGAATTTGTGAACCGGGGGGCGGAGGTGGCGTGGCTGGGATTGACTTGAAGCAACGTCTGGATATCAAAGGCAAGGAAACAATCGAACCGGAGACTCACCTTGTTTTGTCCAACAGGGGGATCGTCTGCGGGATCGGTGGTGTCAAGGTTATTAAGAGCCTCTATCTTCTTCATCGTCGGATTGCTGTTGATATCAGGTCTTTTGCCCGCCGGAATCTGAATTGAGGCATCGCGAGGAGGTTTAGCACCCGGTGGTTGACCTCCGCCTGATACATATTCAGAGATTAGTTGGTGCGCCGAGAGAAAAGGTGAACGCACGGTAAGGAATCTTGGGGATCTGATATACTGACCCTCCGTGATCGTATGCCTGTCCGATGTCGGCAGGGCGAACTTCGACAATTTCCGTGATGGCGCCAGATCTAAAGAGTGCATTTACCTCGTTCGTCAACCAAATACTCCCCTGCCAGATATCCTCCTCCTCGGTAACCAGATACACGGAACCTTGGCAGAGAGTGGCGAAAGCTTCGGAGGTGGTCTGGAACCAAACACGTTTCAGTCCTGATTCCAACGCGTCGGCCATAGGGCCCGCAATCGCGGAATTGAAGGCATCGTCGAGGTTATAAACATCGTCTAGTTGTAAAATGGTGAGTACATTCATGGTCATTCTGTCTGGACACACGTACAC
>JARJLF010000872.1:0-123211 GCA_029378395.1 Mycena leptocephala | reverse complement strand
GAGGAAATTGGCCCTCAAATAAGACGCAGGTGCTATCTACGGTGCGTACCTTCCTTTAACCCTTCCGTGGACTCATCAGGGGAGATAAGAGATGGAGGCACTGGCGAGCGAGGGGCCGGGGGTACTACCGTAAGTCAGGTTGGGCACGGGCGAGAGGTAGCCCTCGTTTAAAGCCAAGGTAAACGAAGATGTTGAAAAAGCCCAAACATCTGTTCGCTCCACCGAAAAATTTAATGCGCATCTTCAACGGGAAATCTCCATCTGGGCCTACCGCAAAAAGGTCTTTCATGAACAGGAAGCGGAATTGGACTGAGGACGGGTGTGTCTGAAAAAAGAGTCAAGCATGAGAGCGGCAGCGGGATATAAATACCCACCTTCAGAAATGCCATACACAATCCTTGAATCCCCTCGCCGAAGAGGGCCGCCCTACGGCTATGGGGAAATCAAAACAGCCCGGCGCTAGGGATAGGGTCGGAGCAACAGTGTTTGATTTACCGCACAACATGAGTTTTGAATCCTACGATATAGAGTACAACTCTAATCAAAAGAAATCCACCAAAGGGATCTGCACCCACCTCCTCTGATCTTTTGTAATTTTCACGCACTTTACCATCTATTGAGTCGAAATAGATATGTTTTTGGGGTGCAGACACTGTCTGTAATCCATCAATCCAGTTTTCTCGCGCTTCACTAGAGTTACCAGATTCATGTTTCGCAACCGCGATGCCGCAATGGTTTTAATTCTCAACACTATCTATCTTCCCCTGGCATTGTGCGCACAATTCCACATCTATATCTCCAAAAAAAAGCCTATAGATGTGGAATTGTGCGCACAATGCGAGGGGAAGATAGATATAGGCGCCATCCTCACAGAAGTGTATTAAAAAGTTTACGAGTCTGGCGTTCTTTGTGTGATTTTTGCAAGAGGATATTCAATCTGATAGCGTAATTTATCTCACACATAGTGCTGAATTTATAACCTGTGGCTTGATCTAGTTGAAATGTGCATGAGGGGAGCAGAGTATTGGTTGGTTGTGGCTGGAATCTAAGCATAGGCGTTTAATAAATAATGTCCGACAATGTACATGCGTCCATGTCCATGCAATCACCATCGTAAACGTAAAATGTAGGTAAAAGGTTAAATCTTCATCCTTCTCGGCCACCCAAATAAGCTACTAGAAATCGCTAACCGAATCCTCATTTTCGTCGAGTCCGAACTCCAGCGAATCGACCAAGAATTAATATTTCACGCTTGTCTGAGCAGGCGGAATGATTACATGAGAATTAGTCTCTCATAAACAGACGCCACAACAAAATTCGAGCTCATACTTTGCTTTGTTATACACAAGAATTGGCTACCACAAAACTGTAGCACCGCGTTGGTTCTGGCACAAGGAAGGTCAGGGTTAGTTACACTTGCACGCGTATACAGCGGTTGTCTTTTTTCTCAGGCGTTAAATTCCCGAAATGTGGCGCACCCTAACTATATTCTAACCTCACTGGGTACACCCAGTGAAGATCCGATCGGTGATCCCAGTGTTCCCAGTGATCCCACACTGTTCCAAGCGATGTGTACCAGAAAAAAAAACGGTGTTTTTTTGGAGGGGCGAATCGGGGCGGCATGTTATTTGCTATGTTATCTGCCACTGTACCAAGAAAGAAAAAAGAAAAAAAAACCTCAATCCTGAAGCCGTTCTTTTTGGGGGAGGGGTGGGGCCATGTTATCTGCCACTGTACCAGGCAGTTGCACCTGCAAAGAAGGGTGAAGCTCAGAAACCTCCAAAGCCAAAGCCAGTCTCATCTCTTGTTCCGAAACCCACCCTATGCAACAATGCGATCCCTCTACCTGCGATCACACCTTGTTGACCTATATCATCAACTTCACTCAGAATCTTACCATTGGGCCGCTCGATTACTGTGGCATCGCATGCCGTATCAAGGGACTAGGAGATGATGTGTAATTTTTATTTTGTTGAGTGTGAAGGGTTTCGCTGATGGTTTCTGTTCTTGACAGATCATGTACTGTAAAGCAGACCCTCGTGTGCCTCAGTTCTATTATCATTGCTATGCACTCGGAGTTGCAACAGCGAAGCTCAAATTTCGGGACGAGGAAAAGAAGGGCCTTGCGACGAACACTCTGGCAGCGGTGAAAGGGAAGTTGAGAAGGTGCAGGTGAATATCCAGTTGACGCTGGAGAAGGAAATGTGTGGGGCTTGGAAATAGCTGGGAAGCAGAAGAAAAGCATTTGGTGGCGGCAGGTCAGAGTTTGTCTCCGAGAACGCGTTGCAAGTTGAATTAGATATTCACTAGACTCTGAATACAGTTTTAAGTCGCCATGTAACACAGACGCAAGGTGGGCCGTGCAGATCTTATCAAGGTTTTGGAAAACAGGGCTGCCAGCTGCTATTTGGCAACCCCGAAAAAACCGGAGTTGCCAGGGGCTGCCAAATAGAATTATCCTTAGTTGTTGTTGAAAATTTGAAAGAGTTGCGTCGAGGTTTTCAAGGGCAGTAACTGTAAACGGCGGCATAAATAACCCTGTGGTCAGGAAGGAGTAGTTAATGAGGGGCACTCACACAACGGTGTAGCCACTGCTGGCCCCAACACGGGTCGCCTGGTCGACGGGGCCGGTTCCCCGCAAGTGCCGGAGGTATCTCCCGGGCGGTAGCCTGTTAAATGTTGGTCTTCAGTATCACAAGATATATTTCAACAACATAGGTCTGCTTACCTGGTCGCAAGGGCAGGTGGCGCTGGTGCAGGTAACGACGGCGCCACTGTTAGGGATAATTTGTTGGGCCTTTACGGACCCAGAATCATTCAGGACGCGAAGGGAAGGAAGACGGAGGGGCAGTACGTACAACGGAGAAGCCCTGGATGTTGCTGATGTCGTAGTCACTAGATATAAATTTCAACGTTAGAGTCAGAGCAAACTTCATGCAGTCTGGGGGCCACTTACGTCTGACCGCCAATGTTGGCAGAGTCGAACGTCCACTCTGTCATGGAGCATGGCGCCTCGCCGAATGCAACTGAGCCAGCGATAAGTATGACCACGAACAGGTGCCTTAATCCACTTACTTCCACCGAAGCAGTCGTTCTGGCACCCTAGTTGAAACACAGTGAGCCACAGGACGCCAAGAAGATCGTATCTGATGCGCACCAGAGTTCGGGGGACGATCACAGATGCGACCTAGTCAAGTGAGTAAACGATCCACATAGGATTCACAAGAGACTTGCCGTTCCATCTGATGATGAACGCGTTGCTTAGTATCAGGTTGCATATACTACGAGCAGCGTACCTGGTGGGGACAGTGATGTCGTGGCTGGTCTTCGCAGCGATGTCGGGAATGGCGGGACCTGTCTCGAGATGAGGAAGGCGGCGAGAAGAAGAGGGTGAGGAGGAAGTAACTCACCAGTGTAGTCCACACCGTTGTGCGGGAAATTGCTGAGCGTCATGCCGACGGCAAAGTTGCAGTTGTTCTGAAAAATTCCAACCAGGATTTAGTGGGAATGACTTCGCAAGGCGCAGGAATGCAGACGTACGCGGAGGGTGATAGTGTGGTCGGCATTAGCAACGGCGGCAAAGACAGCAGCGAAAACAAAGGAAGCGAGCATGGTTGAAGTCGAAGCCAAAAACGGGGGTTTACTGTAGTTCATCTCTCACGATGCATGTCTTTAAAGCCAACGGAGGCGCCGGCCGGAATTGTGGGAACTGCGGATCCCTCCTGAAACAGTCCAGACTCATCCGCAGCACAACCCTGAAGGAGATACGGTAAGCGAAGTGGGTGGCAACGCCTAACGCGGGAGATGCAGAGATGCACACGGAAGATGCGTCTCATGATTTACAACATACCGCACATCCTCGGCCCTAAGTACACAGCGCCGTGTAAATATTCGACTCGGCCAAAGTTCACCGTTTCGTATTGCACGGCCCATGTCCAGATACGTACGCTCCCTTTCCTCGCTTTTGTGGGGTCCATCGGTGACCTTGTTGACGGCAGTCCGTTGTGCCTATCAAACACTGGCATCTCATCATCACGGGAAGTCGTCCATGTGCTAAACACGTTCGCGTATCTGATAAAGCCCGTGTTGATTTAGTTTGAGGCTCTTGCCGTCGGTGAGCGTTCGAATTAGTCGGAGAATTTTAGCGCGAACCAACATGAAACTGGGTCGCTCAAAGGTCGTTCACTGATCTTGAACTGTTCTGCCTCCACTTACTTACATGCGAATCTGCATACTTCCTACAAGCGAGTGTCGAGACTTAGTGAATTCTGTCGTTGTTTGCTCGTTGTTCAACCTGAATGCGTTGAGTAGCGACGACGATCCGACGGTATGAAAAGAACCAAGGCACATTTGTGCCGCATGGAGGGTGACATGGAAACCGGGTTCAATAACAGGCCCCGTGAAGCTCCTGCAAAGGGTTGTCCCAAAATTGAGCTTTTTCAGAGCGAAAATTTACGTTTTCCTTGTCCCAAGGTAAGCTTTTTTAGGCCAAAAATCTGAGAGCGTTGTCCGAAGTTAAGCTTTTTGAGCCAAAAGTTGGCGGAAATTTCTGCCACAGTTGCCGAGTTTGAGTACAATCGGCATCGTGGGCAGCAATATAGGTGAGTTCCTGTCGAATTCAACGTATATTACACGTACAGATTAAAATTCAGATTCCTCACACAGAACCAAGGGGGTGCGGGCTGGACAAGCCGAGACCTAATGCAGGGAGGGTGGGTCAGCCGGGAGGTCAGAAAAAAAAAATAATGACCTTATACAATTGAAGTCGGATGAAGTCTAGGGAGCTTCCGGCATGCAAATACAGTAGTTTTGGCTTGATTTTGGTGTTTTCTGAGCCTTTGTTCGGCCAGGAATCACCGTGTACCACTGAATTCGGGTGTGGTTCCTAAACATTGCCGCAATGGTGTTGAAATCAGATCCAATGTGATTTGGGCATGAACGATGATTTTCTGAACCACCTTGAAGGATACCTTTCGAACGTTGTGGCATCCTTTTGTGAAGTAATTACTTCAACTTCTCCCGTGAGGTCAGGCAGCCAAATAAATTGTATGGAGTTGTCACCAAGCTGGTACATATTGAAAACAAACTTGTTCACGTTTTTCGCGAGTTCTCAGAGTTTCCAATTGGTGGACGGCATTTGCCGAAGGGATACACGTGAGAAATTACCATATTTGGGCGTCACGTGGTAGGGTGGTTCCAACGAAAAGCCGATAATAATAAAAACGGCATAAGGTATTTTTTTATGTTTTTCGTACCCCCTTGCACAGAACTGGCTGAACAGAATTTTTTAAATTTTCGACCATTTCTTGCCAAATTTGGGTGCACGTGACGACCCCTGTCCTTTTTTAGGCCAAATTTGCGGAATTTTTGGGACAACCCTTTGCAGGAGCTTCACGGCGCCTAACCGAGATCACTCGAAGTCTTCCAGGCAGGAAGAGACAGGCAGGCTTGCATTCATTTATTTACAACGAGTGCCAGTTTCCCGCGCCTACGGTTAGAGTCCGTATTGCAATGAGAAAACATGAAGAAACGGCGATTTGCTCAAACCAAATGCCACGGCGGCGATCCGGAAGCAATTGCGCTGTCAAAACCCGTGTGAGAGATTGGCCGCCCATTTTTAGAACCTGCGTGGAGAGGATCGACAGGATCGCGAGGATCAAACCGGAGTATGGGACAGGGGCTCAATTGTGTTTCGAAAAGGTATCGGTGGTATCAAGTGTTTACGTGCAGGTCATCAGTGGTGATCCTAACAACGCACAATCGGCGTGCTGAGGACTCACTGCACTCCAGGGCCTCCTAGACCCATTGTGTCTAGCTTGTGTATCAGTGGCTAGACACACCGAGGCACATGGTGCCCAGGTGGGCGGAGGTGCAGTAAACCCTCGGCACCCTGTGTCTAGCCACCGATACACGCCTCGACCAAGCTCGACATACTCTGCCTAGGAGGCCTCGGAATGCAGTGACTTACGGGCGATGTTTCCGTTCTCGGGGAAAATGACCGCCGTTAACTGCCACTTTGAGTTGAACAGCACTGGGAGCCGCGGTTTCTATATATTTACATAACAGGGAACCGCGCTGAGCTGTCGAGAGTAATCTGAACAATGCTGTCCAACAGGTGGAATGATTTCCAATATATACGAGATCCGTTCCCTGTTCGCCTGAGATTCGGTTATACGCCGTCGGTCCTGTTAAGCGCCTCAACATGCGTGTTGGTCTTGCGGGAAGTGGGAGGAGTTGGCGGCTATGATTTGCTCCCGTACATAGTTTCGTTAGTCCTCCGGCGAGAACTCTCCGTTCTTTAACTCTTGGATTCTTTGAAAGGCAGAAGCACACTCAGAGGAATGCGAACGGATTTGAGGTCTCCATCGCTGTTATTGTCGACTTCACCATGTTCAAATGGTGTTTGATTCACATTGGCTACACTTGTAAATCTCATCAACGGGCCAATCACCGTGATTCATCCGCCGATCGTTCATTCTCAGGCCTTCACATTCTCACATTCGGATCTGTTTCGTTCTCGATCGCAGCACCCTCGCGTGCGCAATTCTCCTTACGTGCAGGGTTCCCACAGTTCCTCAACGCCTTCAAAAGGCAGACATCAGTGGCTTGCAATCCCTCACTTGGCCTCGCTTTCAAGTTCTTGTCCCGCACGTCCTACACTTAGTTTCACGCTCTTCCTTCACGTCCCACCTCTCAAAAATGTTCTCCTCCATCAAAGCTGCTACTTTTGCTATGATCGCTGTTGCTGCCGGCAACGCTCTCGCTGAGACTCACACGGTCACCTTCAACAACAAGTGGGAAACTTTATATCTATTTCATGAATCGTTCACTCACTCATTCATTCGAATTCAGCTGCGGACACGGAACGCCCACGCTCATCAGCCAAACTGGCCAAGTGCTCTCCACCGGTGGTGCGTTCACCAGCAACGGCCCTCTCCGCGGCGCCATTGCATACCTCCAGACCGGTATGACTACTCGCAATTCCTCATCTCGCAGTACCTCACACTAAATAATTGTGAACAGGCAGCTGCGGTTTCAACGGCGAGGGTTGCACGCTCGTCGAGACCACCCTCGTCAACCCCTCCACCGCGGGCTCCGGCTCGAGCACGGACCTCTCGCTGATCCCTCCCCACGCCTTCTCCGTCACCACTGGCTTCGGCTACATTGGTGGCTGCGCTCCAGCCGGCGCTGACTGTGAGTGATTCTCGCATATCTGATGCGACTGTTTGCTGAATTACGACCGCCTGCCTAGGCAACAACGCCAACTGCAACACGGCCTTCCACGTACCTACGGACACCTTCGTGCAGGTCGCTTGCCAGCAGGACAACGCGAACTTGGTGGTATGTTTTCTTTTGGCCTCCTCCTTGATATGTGGCTCAACCCTTGCGCCTAGATCACCTTCTGCTTGTAGATAAACTACAGCCACCCACACAACGCACCGTGGGAAGGAAGATTCGAATTTCGGGTTGACAACAAACTACTTGTCTTGTCTTTCGCTCATTTGATTATTATGACGCATAAGTAATGTTATTCGTGGAGGTGATTGCCTTCATGTTTTTGGATTCTCGTTAGGAATGTGTGACAGTTGAGATTTAGGAATCTCTTGCCTGACCATCAAACTCTGCGCTCGTTATTTTTGCGCACTACACCTCTACGCTTTGCACGAAGTTGTCGAACCGATGCAAGTCGCAAGAGACAAGGTTCAGAAACGCGACCAGGGCTAGAATGCGGAGCCGGAAACTGGCATGCATTATTTGATGTATAGTTACACCGCGCAAGGAATCTATGTTGAAATCCTGCAAGTCAAAATTTGAGAAGGGCGGAGTTACCACCCATTGTCGACCCAACTCCAGAACCTGACCCTGAGGTAAAAGTATAACATATATCCCAACCCTATGGGACAATCCGCGACCTCTGGGGACTCTGTACACCAAATTTGGCGGCAAGTTACGGTAGCAATCAAAAGCAGTGCGAGGTTCGAGGTTCTTGATGGTGATAGCGGCGTGTGAGCATCTCCGAGCACCACTTCGTATTGGATGATATCGAATGGTTACACAGAGGAAGTACACATAGGGGGTAAAACACAGAGATATCAGGGATCTACAGATTAGATCGAGGTTGCGGTTCGTTCAAGTAAGCGGTTAAGCAATAATAAATTCGGTTTAGCTACAAGCCAGTGGGGTTTATACACTATTTCACACTGAGTCACTATGATTCGGGATGACTAGGGATGACTCCGAAGTTTTGGGGGCCCCGATAATGTTCCCGAAAACTTTGGTTTCTGGCGTACAGAAACTGTTCCCGAAACCTTTGGTTTCAGGAGCACAGAAACCGTTCCCGAATCAAAAGGTTTCGGGAACTGCGGAAACTGTTCCCGAAACAAAAGGTTTCAGGAACGGTTTCGGTGGGCGGGCCGTCCCGAGTTTTGGGAGCAGATATTCTGTTCCTAAAACCTTAGGTTTCAGAAACGTTATCGAGGCTCCCGAAACTGCGGATTTTCCGGAGTGCGTGGTCGGGGTGGATGCAATAATGGCATCTGACATTAAATAGATGACCGAAATTAGCCGACGCTCTTCCGCGCGCGCTAAAACTCTTTCGTGCGCGGAAAAAATCTTCGCGTGAGACAAACCTCTTTGGCGATTTTTTGTACAAAGGAACCTCATACACCTCGGCTTTGCTGTGTCTAGGCGACCTAGATTGGCTCCGGCTACGTAAGTTTAGCCGGCTCGACAGGTCTCGCCGTTGCATCGCCTTCGGCTCGGTGCGTCTCAATTTTTGGCCGATTTAGGACAGCCGTCAACGCAGTGAGTTCACCTATAGCATCCGCTCGACTCGCTTCTGTTCGCCGCCCAATTCAGGACACCCCGCGACTTCCTCATAAATCAGTGAATCGCTCGGTGAAACGCGAGGCTGCCTCCGTGGTCGAGACTGCCGCTGGCCGCGGGCTTGTGGCCAGGTCTAAGACCCTCCCTTGGGCCGAGACTGTCCTCTCGTCATCGGATCTGTTACGCATCGCCCCGCATTCGACAGAATACGTTCGACGGCGGGAAACACAGCGCTCGCTGCGGCTTCATGCAAATAGGCTTATTCCACGTTGCCCTTTTCGCTGTTTTCATGCGTACAGATCTAAGTATCGTCTTTCCAGCAAGACCTGTTGCAAGACGAGCCTCATTCTGACCCTCATCTGACTGATTGGTTTTAGCGCCTACATGCAAGCGCCTGCAAGACCGTCATACGCTCCCACAGAACGCCAGCGACTGTTGATCAGGGTCGACTATGGGGACACGCGAAGCTCATCTCCCGCGTTTGTGATGAAGCCGCGGGGAGGCTTTTGGGTGCGTGGACACCCAGAGTATGCGCGCTTCCTGCGTTCAAGAACACAAGAAAACAAACCTTCCCTTGTGTAACATGTAACCAGGGCACAGCAGGGCAGAGCATGGCACCCGCTGTGGGTTCACATCCGGATTTTCGTGCCCAAATTCGGCTTCGGCTCCCGTATCAACGATCTCTGAACGCCGTTGAACTAACCGAGGCTAAGCGAGGTGGCTTTCCGCATTCCAAATCACAAGTTGGAACTGAACATGTAAACCTACCCAGTACTTCCCTATCGACGGTCCCTCGCGGACCTTTTTCCCCGTTGGAGTTTGAAGTATAAACCCGCTGGGCATGTTCCGAACACGTTATTCCATTCAGTGCTTTACCGACGGGCCATACGGTCAGTGAGTTTCATCAAGTGCGGGATCTTATCGGGCACAGAAGCAGGTATAAGAGCAGCTACGGAGGACCGTGAATGCTCAGTTCCTCTCTACCTCGTTTGGGGCCTCTTCACTCATTCCCCAACGCTCTCATCGTCATGAAGGTCTCGATTACCGCCTTTGTCACCCTGGCACTCGCTTCAGTGTCTCTGGCGACTCCCATCGAGAAGCGCCACGGACCAGGGAAGCGGGGTCTCGTCTGGCCCTTCTACAACGGCGGTCTGGATCCTGGACGACTCAACGACGGCCAGGGAACTGTTAACCTCATGTAGGTACTGAGTGAGCCCTTGCCGTTGGTCACATTCTAAGACATCCTGCGCGCAGTTACGATTATGAGACTTTCGCTCCCCCGTCGACCAATGGAAACGGCGGCCTCAATTTCATTGGAATGCAGCGGTGTACCGATTGCAGCTCTTCCCCCATCAATCAACTTGCGGCACGCCAACAGCAGCTCGGATTCGCTACGATTTTCACCCTGAACGAGCCTGATCAGAGCGGCATCAGCCCCGGGGATGCTGCCAATTGGTACAAGCAACATATTAATCCTTTGGTGGGTTCACGTCGCTCCAAGTACCAGAGCCCTTCCTCATTCGCGTTGTGCACAGACCATTAAGAAGGCGCTTCCCGCAGTCAGCTCGTCGGAAAACGCTGGACAGGGTCTGAATTGGGTTCAGCAAATGGTCAGCGCCTGCGGCGGCGGGTGCTTCTTCGACTACATCAACCTTGTAAGCGGTTGAGCCCACCTTTTTTCACACCACTTGCTCATTCTCTGTAGCACTGGTACGGTCAAAACTTCGCTCAATTCCAGGCGCACATCAACGATGCCCACGCCCGTTTCCCCAACAACAAACTCGTTATCTCAGAATTTGCACTCCAGAACCCGCCTGGTGGCCAGGCCGACCAGTACGTGTTCCACTACTTCAAAGCTTCAAAATCGGGCTAACATAACATCATCTCTTCCAGGCTCAATTTCTTCAGACAGGCGTTCGCCTTCCTGGATTCAGCTACCTTTGTTGAGATGTACTTCCCGTTCGCCGCGACAACGCCGAATCTCTTCAATGCCAATGACGCCAACCCCGGCTTCGTTGGGACCGGTTCCATGCTGTATAACAATGACGGGACAATCAGTGCGGTCGGCCAGCTGTTGCTTTCCGCTTAGACGCCAGAAATGATGGGTTGGAGCATGCGCTTAAAGTCTTTTCTTGGGGATTCAGTACTTACCATATTTCAATTGTAATGATATGGGTGCTTTTGTCGGAATGCATCCAAGACATATTCTAAATAGGGGTCGGTTGTTTGGCGCAGCTTGAATTTCATGACGCCTCGTGACCGCGTTTCCTTTGCCAACGACCACCCTTTCCTCGCTCCAACCTGCTTGCTTTCCTTGAAGTTCCCCCTCTGGCGATTCTAGGCAAGAGTCTCGAGTCACACTGAAATTATCTGCATCGAAGAAAATTGCGGTCGCAAAACTTTCGCCTCGAACTGATCTGTCTATCCCTGTAGACAAAGGGTAGACGAACCCCATTGTCTACATATGTCTACATATGTCTACATCATGTGGACAGGGCTCGTCTACATATGCCTACATATGCCTACATCGGTCCACGTTTACCACTGCCATAGATCTGAGATAGTGGGGAGAAAACTATACACTGCGTTCCCACCCTACGTAGTCGCACCCCGGTGTACGTTGGTCTACGTCTGTAGTGCTGGCCAAAAATACGATACGAAAATATATATTTTGAATATATTCAAATACGTATGAATACGATACGGCCCGAGGACCTCTGACTGAATATGAATACGGCAGAATATGAATACGATATGATATGGATACAATACGATATGGGCCCGACGGTATTCAAATATATTTGAATACGGTAAAGTGTGGGTTTGGCCGCCTGGGGACTTAACGGCGCCAGTTGGATCATCAAATCCCACACCCGGCACAGCTTAAAATCGAGTCTAATCTGTTCTGATCCTTCCAGCCATTACTCCGGTTCGGATCCACAGGCTCCCGAATATTGAACCACTCGGCCATCAAAGCCGCATGATCCGGAAGTTGAGACATGTGCCATTCTGCCTCTGGAGGTTGCTGGAGGCAATCTTGACATCCTTTGTACATACATCCAGACCATATTTTACCACAATTCAAAAAAAAAATCTGTGCAAGGTGTGGCGAGAATATATTTGAATATATTCAAAATATATTCATAGTCAGTGGCAAAAATATGAATACGATACACTACAAATACGATACGCACCTGGAGCACTGAATACGATACGAATATGAATACGATACGCCATTTGTCGTATCGTATTCGTCTTTGGCCAGCACTATACGTCTGTCTACGTGCGGCTACATGTGTCGATCTTGTCTACGTCGGCTACGTATGTGTACGCCGTGATGTCGGTGTACGCGCGGCTACGCGGCGTAGACATGGTCCATCTATGTAGACCAACATAGACCGATGTAGACACACGTAGACCAATGTAGACAATTGTACACATACCTCACCCAATTCTGCGGAACTGGATACATAAACTCAACACAGAATGGGAGTGAACAGCATTATGAAGTTGACCAAGGTATGTCTACATCTATAGACGCACGTAGACATACGTAGCCGACGGGTAGACGGACCGTGTCTACGCCCCGTAGCCGCAACACCGACATCACGGTATACACATACATAGCCGGACGTAGACGAAGATCGACACATGTACTGTACCGACTTGTATGGTAGCAACCATTGGAGAGGCGTTACGAAAAATTTAGGTTATAATGTAGCAACCGGTTGCCTTATTTGGCACCGGAACCTCCTAAAAAGGAAATACCCATCCCGCGGGACCGAAAAATTGCCAAATTTGGCCCTCAGCGCTGAGATTTTGAGTGTTACGCTCGGATTTAGGCAACATTTTGAGGGCAGCGTTATACGTTACGTTGCTACCATACAAGTCGGTACAGTAGCCGCACGTAGACAGACGTAGACCAACGTACACCGGGGTGCGACTACGTAGGGTGGGAACGCAGTGTATAGTTTTCTCCCCACTATCTCAGATCTGATGCGGACTGACTTCACCCTGTGCGTCACTTACGCGCGGACGCTTACCGGCGTGCAGCTTGAGTCTTTCTGCATCCGCTAGGGGATAAGACTCAGGATAAATTGTCCCAGCGGGCCGTACCGTACGTTTCACCTTTATCATTCAATGATGTCGATGCGCCTTAGCTTTCACTCAGGCAAAAAAAACTTACGCGCGGACGCTTACCGGCGTGCAGCTTGAATCTTTCTGCATCCGCTAGGGGATAAGACTCAGGATAAATTATACCAGCGGCCCGTACCGTACGTTTCACCTATATCATGCAATGATGTCGATGCGCCTTAGCTTTCACTCAGGCAAAAAAAAAAATCAGCGAAGAACAAAGCAACATGATAAGTTTTCTAACATGTACCGAGTTTCGTTAAAACTAATGGCTATGGGTTGAGAAAGTGGGCGGGAAAAGCATTGATTGGTTATGGGCCATCCGGCTGGTATAGCAGCCATGCCAACCGTACTCATCACATGCAGCCAGACTGTGCCATGCCGGCCATATTCAGATGTGTGACTTGTCGCCATGGGAAAAAAACGGGATCACCAAATGTTACGGGATCGGGGCTCGCCCTGGACGTTGGTCCGATGTGAGTTCCATACCTACCTACCATTCAAAGAAAGCCGCCCACGTAAGTCTTGACGGCGCACATAGGTAGCGTGCGCCAAAGCTATCGGCATCAAGTGGCCGTCGTGTAAAGTCCGAGCCGTTCCCGTCTGTCGATTTCAGCTGAATAAAAAGCTAGGGGTTTTCCTCGTTCAATCATCCTCCCCTGCTTCCTTCCCCAAGCCAAGTTTGTTCCCTACTAACCTCCTCTCGTTCAACATGGTCTTCTCTCAGGTCTTTGCTCCTCTCTTCGCGATCTTGTTTGCCACCTCGGCCAACGCATCTCCTACCGCATCCCCGGAGGCAAACGCGTCGTCTGAAATTGCGGTACTCAATAATCCCAGTCGCTTGTTTTCTAATCCTGACGCATTGCAGAAACGCGACTGCACGCAGACATATACTGTCGTAAGTGGAGACATATGCTCCGCCATCGAGTCGAGGTTTGGCGTCTCCGACGCTCAGCTGCACGCGCTGAATCCGGCGATTAACGCTGGTTGCACAAGTAAATTCTTCTTCCACCTTTTCCTGTTGACTTTTGCTAAGTGTTTTTCTGTAGATCTTCAAATCGGCCAAGTCCTCTGCCTCAGTGGCGGTGGAAGCAGTGGAAGCGGCTTATCCTTCACCGCAATCGGTACCATTTCATGTAATTCAAAGTTTCGAGGCATAGAATAAATGCGACTCATGCAGCCAGCTATTACAACCCCGCCGGTGGTTTCGGCGCTTGCGGATCTGTCCTCCAGGACGCGGACTTCATCGTCGCGCTCGGAACGGACCACTGGGACGGCGGCGCGCACTGCGGACAAACCATGACAGTCCAACGTAGGCCATTCAGTTTAATCTCACATAACGGGAAAAATCATTTCCTTTTTCAGGCAATGGTGCAAGCATCTCGGTTACCGTCGCGGATTTGTGCCCCGGCTGCGTGGGACTGCATGGGGCTAACTCGATCGACTTGTCCCAGGGTGCTATGGCCGCGATCGATTCCAACTTTTTCAACGACGGCATCACCACTGTCACATGGACCCTTTAAGACCACTGTTGTCGCAAAATTTGGCCACCACCATAAATTTACTTGGCCTTCACCACCTCCGGTTCACTCCAGTCCTCTTGGTTATAAGTGTTGTAATTTGTCGGATTAAATATAGAACTGAGGTGTTTTGTTGCTTATTTCGATACGTGGGAATGCCGCAGAGCGATGGTGGAACCCGAAACAAAGAGAAAGCAGCAGGTTTCGAAGAGGATAAGAAACTAAGACTGTTGCAGACGTATGACCAACTCCGAGTCAAACTGCCTGGGTCTGTAGAATGTTTCACTCGAAGGCTTGCTTAATTGATGGGGGTGCGGCATCATCGTCTTCGGGCCGTTGCTCACTTGATCTGCTGTTAAACTCAAAAGGGATTAAAGGCCGTGCAAGAGTTTCATTCGCCTAGCCATACCAGTTATGAAAAAGAAGGAAAGGAAATGGGAATTGGAAAAAGCAATTCTTCACAGTCCCACCACGGTCCAAGCTCGATCCGAACAGGCGACTTCCGTGCTATTTGATGGACGTGGGCCATTCGCAACCAGTAACCGGTGCATGGCCAGGTCTGAGTGTACTTAGTTATGAGCATGAACCTTTCTGTAAGGAAGGAATTCCTGACCACGAGGGAATAACATTATGCCATACCAAGGAACTCGGGATTGTCCAAGTAGCTCAGGAATTCCTCTGTAGGAATGTAGGGATTCAACTCAAGGTCTGTGCATGGATCAATTGTTGAAAGCATTTATGATGGTTGAAACTGACCGTTGTCTGTGATTCCAGGCTGTTGGAATTGTGGGATTGAGTCTAGGACATCTGCCGATGAGCCTATTGGCCATGAGACGTTACCATCATAGACAGGAGCGAGACTCACTCAAGAAGCTAGAGATATCGAATGAGCTGTCCCAGATTTGTCGTTCAGATCTTTGAGGCAGATCTGAAAAATTTGAAGACGATGCTGCGGTTACTCAGTATTCGGTTTCCATCGAATAAATTGGACCTCACGCTTGTAATGCAAAATATCAGTGACATCGGTACCAGCAGGTTCAACTGTATTGAATGGAGTTGATGGTTCTACCGAGAGTGAGCTGCGAATTCATACAGCGGCCAAACACACCTTGAAAATTGAGACTTGAATCAGTCTCAGTCTCAACTCCACCAGACAGGTCGGCATCTTCCTCATTTTCGATGAGAGATTCATCAGGAGCTGTTTGCGCTATCATGAAATATGAGCAAGCGGTTTTGAGTTCAACATCGGATGTACCATTGTCAAGCGGACGTTCCGCAGGCCGACGACCGTTGATTCGCACACCAGCCAAAGGCCCTCCTCGAAGTTTTGCCAGCTCGGAGTCGATCTCAGCCCTGCGCAACACCCACTCCCACCGTCCGGCCTTCTCTTCATCAATCTCTCTGTGCAACATAGTTACTAGTGTTGCCGCGACTCGAAAAGTCGAGTCGCGACTCGCTAAGTCGACTTGGTTTATAAGTCGACTCAAGTAAGTCCGACTTTAGTCTCTCGTAGACAGACGCTACAACAGTTTTGGTGCTCGTGCCTCGCATGTTGTAGTCTGTTGATAAGCTCGATCGAGCGATCGCTGGCCTGCTTATTACAAATCACAAAAATAAATGGGATGCTGGTATGCATTCCAGAGTGTGTTTTTTCACAAATGTGCAGTACTATATTATTTACTAGCATAAGTTGAAAAACTTCTTCCCCCAACTCGCGGCGGTAGAAGTGATTCAAACTTTGATGGCTCAATGGATGACAAATCCTGACAAATCTGCCCTTTTTATTCCGCGACAATGGAAGTTAAAAAAGACGGATTTGAAGAGCTATTTGGGGTCAGACATGAATTTAAATACCCTTTCTCTATGGAAGTTTGTAGATGGGGGTCCTGGAAGTGCTAAATAGGCATGGTAAAATTTCAAACTCCGATGATTTGTAATAAGCAGGCCACCGATACACGTGGCGCGGTTAACTACAGACTAGTCCGACTTAGCCACTCAAGTCGACTTGGTCAGCAAATTTTTTCAAAATTCTCCTAGTGGCTCCAGACCTCGTAAAAACTCAAAAGGTGAAACATGATTTTTACCTGTCACAGGATGTCACGGTATTGTCACGATACTGTCACGGTGTCACTAATGTCACTAATTTTTCTGATGACCCCAATCGCTTCCTTGAGCGAAAATATACAACCTGCTTGGGACCCGACTTGAGCCACTCAAGTCACCTCAAGTTGATTGTATCGACTCGACCTGACTCGGCTCAAGTCGGCGCCCCCAAGTCGACTTGGAGTCGGTTTGTCCTAAGTCGCGGCAACACTAATAGTTACCTTCTCCCTCAGATCGGAGCGATGTCTTTCAATCTTCATCTCCTCCTGAAGCGACTTTATCTCGGCCTCAAGCTGCTTCTGCCGGTCGAGGGAGGCCTTGTTTTCCTCTATAACGGTGTTCCGGTCCAATTTGAGCGAGTCGTAGCTGGTTAGCTGATCATTGCGAATGGCCGTCTTCTTCATTCTCCGAACCTTTCGCTGAGCTGCAAGTTTCTCGCGATTCCCAACCCCGTTCCATCGTTTACGCGTAACACCGTCACGTTAAATCTGCAGGAGCTCTGCAGCCCTGACATTGTCGCGTGCTTGAGATCTGACATAATGTTAGAATACAAGGCGAGCATGCGGATCAAGAGAGTATCAAACCCGAGTATTGCCGTCAGAAGGCCTACACCAATGGATGTCTCGGCATTGCGTCCTGCGTGTGCAGTCTCGACGATGTTGGACTGGTTTGGAGTGATATCCCAATTCTCGTCTGAAATCTTTGACAGATATTTGTTGACGGACGTTAAAACCCAAGTGTTCGCAAGCTTGTGCGCATACCAATCTTCAAAGGTCAGACCAATCTTCAAAGGTCAGACCAATCTTCAAAGGTCAGACCAATTCCATGCAGAGCAATTAAAAATCCTTACTTTTGATGTCAATATGGCTTTGAGACGCGCAAAACTCATGCCAGCCATCGAAATCGGCCTGCGTTGTCAAATCTGTAATTGATTTGAGACGGTGGATAACCGTCCGCGGGATATCGCGAGGTAATTCATCGATATGCCTAGGTTTCGGTCAGTAGATTTTCAAGACCAAAGATCAATTGGTCGCTGCACCGTTCAAAATGAATTTCACATCTTTTGAGGCAGTGGGAAAGGAGTTCGATTGGATTGTGCGAATGAATACCGCTAATCACTGGGTTTTTGTAGATTGTCAAAAAATGGCCGAGTCCCAACACTTGTGGAACCTCTTCATCAAGTATCACAATCCGACAGTTGGCGTCTGGAAAAAAAGGCGCAAGCTTCAACGGCTTGCCTGTGACTTGTGCGATAGTGTCGAAGAGTTCGATGAAGAGTTGCATAAATGCTTCGGTTGACGCAGTATCGCAGAATAGACTTCCGAATGTAAGTCCTGCCGAAAATGGATGTCATAAATAATTAACTCAGGCCAAAAGGTCAGGACGTACGCCGGTTAAAACGGTCAGACATTCCTGCCACTTCCCATTCATTCATTTCACCGTCGACGCGTTTGAAAGTGAAGTCAATATTGAGCGCGAGAGTGCTATGAATGTGCGAGGCAATCTGGGGATGCATAGTTACGACCAATCGAAATCCATTCTTCGACATGGCAGTGTGAATATACCGCTCAGATTTCAGTAGCGATGGTTCTTTTGTACTAAGATGATACAGTACCCCTGCAAATGGTCAGAATTGTATCAAACTGTGATGGAAAGAGACACCCACCATCCCACCCCATTCCACGAGGGTATTCCTTCTTTTTTGTTCATCAATAAAACTCCGTACCCTTCGGTTATCCATAAATGCGGGTGAGACTGCTGCCACTCGCTCTCCCGTGTAGACGAGAGCGGTCGATGATGCTGATAATAAGTGAGTATGGGATTAAACAAAGGCGAAGGTTGTTGAGATCACCATTGAGAAAGCGTTGAGCGGTCAAGCCCACAATGCCAGCTGCCTCAACGGCCTTGCCCAAAGTGAGTTTATCATTGGCGCTGGGTTTGGTCTTTGGGTGCGCCGGGTGGTTGTGGGGATTACGCAGAAAAATGAGCGCTTTTTGAATGTCCGGGTTCAATTGTTCGACTGGGACAAAGATGATCATCTCGGTTGGACATTTGCGCTGAACGATTCGGGCAACCATAATCTGCCCGTTTATAATATGGCTGTAGGCTAAGTCCGAAATATCAGTAAGTACTCAACGATAAATATCTCCTCACTGACGGCAATGCTGCAAGCCCTTCCCGATACGCGGGTGCACAGTGAGTGGGCATTTCTCATTGAGAGTTAATGGAGGGCCGGGAAGTCGACCATTGTTCTGCATGGCAAATCGTACCGTATTCAGATCCATGTTGTCAGGAAAGGGAAGGTAGCGATGGCTGAATCGCCCTTCTGGATTCCAGTTGGAACAGCCAATGAAAGATGGCTTTGAATACAACTATGTTGTTGTGCTCACCGCGCCATTTTACCCGGCGCTGATGCAGCTTCGCGCTCATTGGCTTCAAGTTCAAGCTTCCAGAGTGCGCGCATTGCTTCTTCATCCGGCTCATAGCGTTTACAATCAGCAAATATGGTCTGATCACTGAATTCGCACGTGAAGATCCCGTTGCAGTACAAATGGCTGCGCCGACAAAGAATGCTCTCGGTTGAATCAGGCATAAAACCGGCAGTATGCACGTCACCTTTGCTGTGACCACCAGAACCACCCAATGAATCCTGATCCTACAATCCGTGCCGTTGAGTAGCGTCTACAAAGCAGAAAAACAGAATTACCTCTGCTCGTATGAACCCGTCGATTGTTACCATCCGCTTTCCAACTTTCAAAAGCTCTTGAGAATCGTGAAGATCAACTAAGTATGCAGTATGGATTCGGGGAACTGTCCATGTCGCAGGGATGGTTGAAATCGGCACAATCTCGTCAACAGCTAGTTCACGAGTCAGTCGTATCCCCGGTTGGCCTGCCTTTTGTTTCCCCTTGCGCTTCTTTGCACTGGGCGTAACGGCAGCAGCAGGGGGTAGAGGTAGTCTGTAGTTAACCGCGCCACGTGTATCGGTGGCCTGCTTATTACAAATCATCGGAGTTTGAAATTTTACCATGCCTATTTAGCACTTCCAGGACCCCCATCTACAAACTTCCATAGAGAAAGGGTATTTAAATTCATGTCTGACCCCAAATAGCTCTTCAAATCCGTCTTTTTTAACTTCCATTGTCGCGGAATAAAAAGGGCAGATTTGTCAGGATTTGTCATCCATTGAGCCATCAAAGTTTGAATCACTTCTACCGCCGCGAGTTGGGGGAAGAAGTTTTTCAACTTATGCTAGTAAATAATATAGTACTGCACATTTGTGAAAAAACACACTCTGGAATGCATACCAGCATCCCATTTATTTTTGTGATTTGTAATAAGCAGGCCAGCGATCGCTCGATCGAGCTTATCAACAGACTACAACATGCGAGGCACGAGCACCAAAACTGTTGTAGCGTCTGTCTACGAGAGACTAGGGTAGAGGCGAGGCGCGCTCAAGCATCGGGGCCATAAGAGGAGGAGCCAGAGTCGCCAGAGGGCTGTGCTCATCGTCCGAGATGACAGTAGCGCTGTTGGCGAATGAAAGCGGGCTTGAGGAACGTGAAGATGGAGCATGAGAGGAAGGAATAATGGAGGCACGGCTCGATGGACGCGACTCAAGTGCTGAGAAGGATGAGCCAGCTCTAGAGGGAGCTCGAGAGCCTATTGAGGACGGAGCGCAGGACGGAGCACGAGAACTGACAGGCGTAGAGTGCCGAGTGCGGTACATGTCGAAAGATCCGTGAAAGGTGTCCATATAAGCTTGAAAGGCGAGAAGACTGATCCAAGATTCACTGTTGTCGAGACTGAAGAAGGGATGATGGAGGTAGCTTTCCCCGACCATCTCAATCGGGTGTCAGCGTCAGCGTTTGCACAGAAATTCAATCAACATACACAATTGCGATAGGATCGGACTTGCGTTGGTGTAGCATTGTCGGTATCCCAAGAACCAACAGCTATGTCCCCGTTATCATGCTTAAGATAGAGTTGATACCCACGGGACGTGATCCAGTCGGGTGCATTTTCGACTGAGAAGAAGGGATCATGAGTTGAATCCCCACGAGCCGGCGGAAATGCCTAAGGAAACGGTTGTTGGCTGAATGAAGACCCGAATGGAGGAAATACTCACAAATCTCCTGTAAGCCTTGATGTCTCCCTGCGAAATATTGCCAGCAGCTTCGAACATTGGAGCCTGAAGGAGCGCGTCGATGTAGGGAAATTAGATAGAATCTGGTGTGCACCAACGTCTCAGATTCGGAATCAGTAGCCCGACGAGAGAAATAGTTCTGCAGAGCAGGTTATCAGTGAAGAGATGGAGACTAAACACGAAAAATCGAACCTCAGAGATGTTTAGGAGGGTAGATCTGTCACATATGGAATGAGCGACGGGTGAATTGAAAATTCGGAATCAGAGTACCTCGCAAATATGAGGCGCGAGAAAGATGAGATGCTGGTTGAGTCTTGGTTGTTCCGGTGAGAGGCTATTTATACAGTTGAGGCTGCTCTCGAGAAGAGAGATGATGTGATAAATAGAAAAGCTCATGAGGTGCGGAACTAGACCGCGAGGCGTCTCTGTGATCTCGGGAATCACTTGGAAAAGAGGGGAATTTGGAGCGAAAAGCACAAGACCCAACACATAATGTGCGAGATTCAGGGCAGTGAGACCGGCAGTGTTTTACCGAAGGAGAGCTAACCAAGTGGAGACTGCCCGCATCCGAAATTGCACAATGGAGAAACCTGTGGATTGAAAATTTGAAAAGATTATTCACGGGACCTCAAAAACGTTGCATCTGAGCGTTCAAATGGAATCCAAAAGTGATTGACCGCGACAAGGAATGCATTTCACGTTTGACATCGATGAACATAGTTACCCAGTATGGAAATCTGAAAGACTCAAATAGGGTCATCCAAGGGCGCATGTTGTTGAGGTGCGTTTGTGACTAACAACGTGCATAAGATGGGCTTGAGATAAGGTAGAAAAGTCGGACTCGATACGCAACAGTGCCCGGAATAAGGGTCAGCTGGGCAAGATAATGATCAACTTAATAGGCGATCCACTTTTGCCAGGCCATGGAACTGATGGAGATCCGAATATGATGAGGGGCGGAAGGAAAGCTTTGACAGGTGGTTGTGCAGTGAATCAACAGGTTTCTCACGTCGAACTTCGGATAAACCGGGCCGTGGAAAAGTTCAAGTACTCATCCTTCACTGGAGCAATTGCATGCCGGCTTGCGGACCCTGCACCAATAATTCATGAATACAACAATTACCAGAAAAACGGCAGAGACAGTCCGGCAGACGATCCACTGATGTGCGATCAGTCCCACTACTGATCCATTTCCGATCAGCCGCGCATTCAGTCCCACTCACAAGGCGAGTCCCACTCGGCTAAGCACGGGAGTGGGACTGGGCGAGTCTCACTCCCACTCAAATCGTCGCTGCTCGCAAGTTAATTTGTCGGTCTGAACTTGGGGACAATCCCGGGCTCCATTCATTTGTATCTCTTAGATTAGGCCAGAATATGCATGTTGAGAGGCTACATACCAAGTTTCAGAATTTTCCACTGAATTTCTGGGCACTTGGGGCAAGATTTCAACTGAACGAGTAGTACCCAGTGTGGTAGATTGATGCTTCATGCACCGCTAAACTCCAATGTACAGTGATGCATCAAACGCCCTCCCCGAGAGATGTGTTTTGAAGCTTCAGTTTACGCTCCTACCAATGTGCCCAATTCAGCAAACAGTGGCTTGGCAGCTGAGCAACAATGGATACGGGGCGTCGTCGCCGTCTGATGTGGTGAGCAGAATATCCGCATTCGGAACACGTCCATCAAATGCTTTCGACGTCGTCGGCGACGATAAGCACAAAAAAGTCCGCCTATTAGTTCGCCGCTCCATTCTAACCCTCGGAACGAGTGGCTTTGTCTGGTCCCCAGCCACCGGTGGCTATGTTTTAGACACAGCGACCCGTTCTGAGGGTCAGAACAGAGCGGCAAACTAATAGGTCCAAATCGTCCGATAAGGCCTTATCAAGCCGTCACGCTTCGGAGCCTGCTTAAAACGATTGAGTTGTATGATAAGCGCGCCCCAAAAGCCTGGTAAAATATGTTTCTGGCCACTCAAACACATAGCTTGAGGTTTAAATAACTACCCTACGTTGTCTCCGCGATGTTGTAACTTCAACTGAGGGCAGGAGAGGCTTCAGAGTCTGTCAGCAGGCCTGGACCGGCTGCTGTACAAGGCATAATAATGTTGAGTTTCAGCAGCCTTTCAAGGCCGGATTAGACCGCGACCTTTTAAGGCTAGTTTGACTTTTCCGACATGCTCTAGGACTTATTGACATGCCGCCTTTGGGATCCACAAAAAACCTCTACCCCTCTTTCATGGACTACTTGTTAATTCCATACACCAATTCTCATTGGATGTGCAGACATTACCAAGTTGCTGGGTGTGCGGACGGGCTGGCATAGGGGTACACGGAGTATTGGTGTGCATGCTGTATTAATGGCATCGACAGCGATGTAATGAGTTGACCAGGACAAGCCCACAAATCCTGTGCCATGCTGTTGTCAATCAGGCTGTGCTGAGTCGTGCGTACTTGCCAATAATCGCGTGCAAGATGTGGTAGTTGAGTGCGGGCAATGTTGGTGGAAGACACATCATTTGACGGAGTTACTATTTCGGGAAAGCAGATCAATGTGGCTATGCTAACCCAGGCGTATCTGAGGTTTTGATATATCGCGGGCCTCTAATTAGAGGGAAAACCCGATGCATCAAACGTTCTAATCAGAAGGCTCGCGATATATCGCGTTAGAGGCCTACCTCTTTTTAGTAGGCCTGCTACGCACGCGGTTTCCCATCACACGGCGGCGTTGGACCGACATTTGGACGTCGCAGCTGTCGGGTGGCTGTACGCCCCCGCCTTGCCGTTTTGGGCACTTTCCACCTTTACGTCCCGCGGGACGGGGATTGTCAGCATATGTAGTATGCGTGTAGTGTAAGTGGTACTTCGCTTTGCAGGATGTCTGCGGCCCGCATTCGTGCACAATGAGCAACGCGATGTTGCACTATTCAGGGGCAGTGATGCGTGTTGTTTGTGTCTGTTGTCTAACCCCTTCCTTCCTCCTCTGCCAGCACTCTTGCCACCACCGCCGGGCTCCCTTTGGCTCTTGGTCTTTGAGACTCTGTCGGGTCTCTGAACCATGTAACCCCGTTGCTCAGAAGCGTCCGTAGGATCCCAATAGGCCCACAACGCACTGCCTTTTGTTTGCATTCCCAGCCACTCCCCTGCTTCCGCGCGCGCTTCTGCTGCCCGTACCCGCCCATGGACGATACCACTCGCTCGGCCCACTACGCTCGCACGTCCTCCCCGGTTTCTGGGTCCCGGGCTGTCCTGGTACACCCGCTGCGCCATTTTTGGCTCCCTGCTCCCCCTCTGCTTCCGCGCCCGCTCCCGCCGCCCGTACCCGTCCATCGACACCTCCCCACGGTCGTCCACATACACCCGCACGCCTACCTCGGTCTATAGGTCGTTGGCAGTCCCAGCGCGCTTGTTACGGCGTGTTTGGTTTCCACCCGCCTCCCCCGCTTCCGCGCCCGCTCCCGCAGCCCGTACCCCTGTATCGACAGTTCCTCGCGCTCGGCCCCATACGCCAGCACGTCCCCCTCGTTTTCTGGGTCACTGGCGGTCCCAGCGCACCCGCTACGGCATGTTTGGTTTCCACCTGCCTCCCCCGCTTCCGCGCCTGCTCCCGCAGCCCGTACCCCCGTATTGACGCTTCCTCGCGCTCGGCCCCATGCGCCAGCACGTCCCCCTCGTTTTCTGGGTCACTGGCGGTCCCAGCGCACCCGCTACGGCATGTTTGGTTTCCACCCGCCTCCCCTGCTTCCGCGCCCGCTCCCGCAGCTCGGACCCCCGTATCGACGCTTCCTCGCGCTAGGCCCTATACACCAGCACGTCCCCCTCGTTTTCTGGGTAACTGGTGGTCCCAGCGCGCCCGCTACGGCGTGTTTGGTTTCCACCCGCCTCCCCCGCTTCCGCGCCTGCTCCCGCCGCCCGTACCCCCCTATCGACACCTCCTCACGGTTGGCTTCGTACGCCCGCACGTCCCCTCATTCCTGGGTCACTGGCAGTCTCCGCGCACCCGCTGCAGCTCATTTGGTTCCCCCCCGCTGCCCCCTGCTTCTACGCACGCTCCCGCAGCCCGTATTTGCCCGGGGCGACCCTACTGCACTCGGCCCTTTGCCCCCGCACTCCTGCCTTAGTTCTGAGCATCACAGCTGTGCCGGGGCGCACACTTTACCCGTTTTGGACACTGTACTTTATTTTACCTCTCATTATCGTATACGGAACTAAACATGTACCTGCCATCGTGTAATCTGTAATACATATTTTTTTAACATCGCGCGGCCATATAACAAGTCGTAGAAAATGCTTTCACGTCGTTGGAAAGGGGTTAGGCAGGCACTATCCGCCTAATGGCTGATTGGGTCGATCTGGAGGGTTGTTGCTCAGACAGCTCGAGCACAGACTAGTCAAGTCTAATTCCTTTATTCAAAGTATCTTCTAACCCAGTACAAGTGATTTATATGTGTTTTGCATGTGAGAAGAAAAAATCCAAGAATCCAATGTTTGTCGAAGAACTGAGTCCAATCAAGGTTCATTACCATAATGGGCCCGGCTCTGTGAACGGCGACTTCTTCATAAAATTTTTGAATACCGCCCTTCTGTGCACAAAATCATGCAGTCTGAGGAGCGGTTGGACTCCTTGACCCTTCCTACGATGTCCAATCAAACAAGAAAATCCTTTTTCGGTCCAACCGGAGCAGTTTCAGGTTGTAACTGACATTTGAGTACCCTCTTTTTGGGAGTTTCTTTGCATTAGAATGTTTAATTGGGTTCCATGACCTCTGATATGGTGTCCAAACATACATGAAACCTTTCCTTCGTCTCGAAATCAACCAAAATTGGCCAGGTTTCTATCTCGCCGCTGTACCCGTTCATACAGATTAAACAATCGTACTTTATGTATGTCAGTCTGTGGTCAGTGAAGGCAATCGACCTGGGGACAAATAGCAAGACGAATCTGTAAGAATCAGAGAGAAGACATACGGTTTTGTCTGTAGCTGAATTTTGAGTGCCTCTTTTTAGTTTTTTTTTTCATATTTGCTGATTCTGTTTGTAATTCCAAGATCTCCTGTGGTGTCCTATTTCCTTCAAAGTGCTCCAGAGCCGCAAACGAACGACTAACTTTCTCGACCGAAAGCGGTATGTCACTTGGTGACATGCGTGACACCCTCTCTTCTCCGCTTCCCACCGCACGACTTGGCTCATTGGCGTTCCCACCCTCTCCAATCGTAATTTTTTTAACTGAAAACCAAACTATGGATCCTAAGCTGACTTTGGTTCCTTGGACACCTCCTCTCTACCTCTGCGCATGATTTTATCGGTGAAGTGCCGGTACGTGCCATGGTCCCATCTATGGCTGTTTAAAACGTTAAAATTTGCTCAGGGAACACACCATCCTTCCAACAAAGAGAACACTTTATGTTGGGCAGTTTTTATGTCCTCCTCATGCGTCCATTTTTGCCCACCACGAGCCAATTCCGTGTACGCCACTAGACGAGATACCAGGGTGCGCCTGCGGCAGAGAGCAGACGGGGGAGGAACTGGGGGCATGATCAATGAGTCAAATGGTGCGTTAACCATGCCAACCACGATGATCGTGTTCCTGTTGCCCCACCTCTCGCCCTGTTCTTTCCAGCCAGATCCGCATTGGCTGTTGCGAGCTCGAGATAGACCTCCTGCCCATCTCCGAGTCCCTTTACGAGGACATCGCACTGTACACCACGTAATAGCTGTTCTGCCCGACTCTGCTTGGCCGGATGCTCATTCAATCGGTGAGTCTTTGCGTACACCTGATCTTGGATCTCATGAATTCTAATATGTTCATAGTTAGAGTTCGGCTGCATGCAAACCTTCAAAAGCACGAGAAAAGCATCGTCTTGGCCCTGGCCTTGAAAGCGCCGATGGGCTAGTCTCACGCACCGGACGATTGGACGGCACCGCCGCCATGCTCTCCCATTTTCTCGACACGTTCGCATATGATCTGTACAAGCTCTGGAGTAATCTCCCCATAGCCTAGGACGAGGTATGTATCGAGGTGATCTAGAATAAGGTGAGTTTTTGGTGTTTTAACGTGCATGCTGCGGCGGTGCTTTCTGGCTGCAACGAGCGGAGGACGTAGACAGGAGGGCACACATACTACCCGCCTGTCACATTTCGAGGCCCGCTCCCGTACTGTGTAGTCGGTGTGGTTTTCGGGTCGCTGCAGGTAGATGATGGGACGGCCATGGCCCCGTGGTCCAATGCCTTGTGTTCTCGCTGTGCAGGGAGAGGTCTTCGCTCAGCGCCGCCGCTACTGGCAAACATCTCCCTCCGAATGCGGTCGCGGGCACGCCGCCCACTGCAGGGTGGGGGAGCGGGAGCGGGGTGAATTTTGCGAATGTGTGCGCGGTCCATGTGCAGTGGGCTGCGCGGCCACGGATATGCCTTTTTGTCGCCCCCGAGCATGCGTTGAGCACGCGCTGCAAAGGCAGCGCACCGTGATGGGGCAAAAAACGCTCTTTGTGGCGTCCCTACTGATCCTTTTGATTCTCTATTGTACCTCATGTATGCTACTGTACGGCCGCGTAATTGACAATTTTTTCAAATTTTTTATACGAAATCTTTCTGCTCATTGTCGTCGGCGACGTCCAGAGCAATTTGATGGCTGTGTGCCAAATGCGGATATTGCGATCACAGCGACCACGACAGCGAGCTCACTGCATGTAATAGGCTGGGCACTGCTGAACTCAGAAAAGGAAGGCCTCTAACGCGATGTATCGCGATCCTTCTAATTAGAGTGTTTTATACATCGGGTTTTTCCTCTAATTAGAACCCGCGATATATCACTCCTCCAGGATCTGGACGCTAACCCTAGAGATTACTTCCGAGTTCAAACAAAAGTTTCTTCCTTTCCTGAAACTTTTTTTTTCTGCACAAGAATAGTTTTCTTTCCAACAAGAAATGTTTTTTTTAATAGATCCAGGACTTTTTTCTTCTGGCAAACACTTTCTTTTCTTATGCAGCTGTAAAAGTTGTTCTTGACCCAAGATCTTTTACAGGAAAGTGAAAGAGGTGGAAAGTTTATTAACATTCGCTTGAAATATTTCACTCTACACCCAAATCAAGACTTTTCTGTTGAAATTGACATTTTATACTTGATTTATTAAAAGTGCACATTGACCGCCATATCTACGCGTGGATGCGCACTCTTGTGATTTTTGTCTTCGTCTTAGACCGATAATACACGGAATTCCGATAGCGAACGCCGCCCGCCCATCCTGCCCCACATTTCCTCATGGACCGTCGCACAAACGCGACGTTTCTTTGTTGAACACTACTCTGTTTCTGATCTCAAAATTGAACATCTATGTTTCTCTCAATTTAGTTCACCACCAAAGCGGTTCGAATCCACGGAATGAAATGCACGAATTATCCGAGGTAGGAGATTAAGTATTTTGGCTCCTCTGAATGGGACCTGGTGCAAACGAGGGATGAACATGACTCGATCGCGAGGAACGAGAAGCGTGATTTGCACCTACCTATCTTTCTGGTTCATTCCACAGGACAGAGAGGATGTCTGAATTGGTTTCTGCATTTGACCGGTATTTCTGTCGTGCTGATCTTGCACAAAACTCCGTCAAACGTCCAACATTTCCCCACCAGTACTGTCAAATTATGAGTGCTTTTCCGAATTTGAAGTCACGCAGATAAACCTTAACTTGTGTGTCAGTACTCCAGTGTATCAGAATGGCGGTTCCTTTTCGCCAGTTTGACTTGGCCGCCATTTTTCTTTTGAAAAAAAACCTCAACTCGCTCACTCATTGGGCAAAACTGCAACTGCCACGAAGACAATCTGACATTTTCTGCTCTATTATAACTTCGTTTCGACGATAAGAAGCACAAAGTAGCAGTCAGTCCGCACTTTATATTCAAACAGGTATAATAATTCACGCGGCCCCGTGCACCTCCGCCCGCCCGCCCGCCCGCCCAAGTCAAGCCCAAGCCTGAGCGTAAATGGGTCACGCAGAGCATCCACGTACGCGGGCCCCCGCTGTGCACTGCGCATCGCGGAAATCGCGGCTGCACTCGTACGTCGAGCCACATCGCACGCCCGGTCCCCCTCTCCACGTCGCCCTCGCACTTCACACTCGCCGCATGTCGCACTTGAAGGGGCGTCGCACTCCGCACAACACCCCTCGCGTCCCGCGCAGGCACCGTGTCCTCCGCAGTTCTACCGCTGCCCACCCAACGCGAACTCGCACGGCGGGCACAGTCGTGTTCACTCGTACGTCGGCATGGCCGCCTACCCCCATATTTACTCCCTCTGGTACGAGTCCCAGCTCCCACAGAAGAAAGAAAGAACGCACCACTCACCAATGATGCACCGGGATGAAATCCAAGCTCCCAAACTCGCCGTTGATATTCGCGACGAGCCCGCTGATCTGCCGCTCGAGCTAGGAGACCTGGATGAGCACGACGTCACCGATCCATTGCGGGTAGGTCTGCAAAAGCCTTTCGAGGGCTTGCAGCTATAGCGGGTCGTTAGTCGCGCGGTCAAGGAAAGGAGGAGTGAAAAACAAAATAAATAATGAGAAATGTGACGAGACAGTAGTCTCTCGTAGACAGACGCTACAACAGTTTTGGTGCTCGTGCCTCGCATGTTGTAGTCTGTTGATAAGCTCGATCGAGCGATCGCTGGCCTGCTTATTACAAATCACAAAAATAAATGGGATGCTGGTATGCATTCCATTCGGGCAGGGTGAAAGTGACGATGTGACGCTGCACTGACGTTTGACTGACACTGTGACGTTTTGCAATTGACGCAGATCAGCGCTTTATTGACGCATGCTGTCACACTGACGCATTGTCACACTCCAGTCAAACTGTAGGATTTCCTTTAGCATCATCAAACGCTGCAACGACGTCGTATTCCGTACATATTTTCTTCGATTATTACCCATAAATCCTCAGTACGAGTAATTTTATCCAACTGACCGGCTGTGGGCCCGCAGTACATCTCCCCCGAATCCAGTTCAAAATGCATGATCCCTGTGTTACAACTTATATGGGACACTAGGACTACTGAGAAGCATCCTTAATATCAGGATTAGGGCTCAGGTTGGGCTCAGGCTTGCCAGAACCTTCATGTTTGGAAACACTGGGCATGCTGTGGAACACGCAGTACAAGTGATGATCACCCCTCATATTTTTTCGTCCGGCACTGTTTCATTGGCTCTATCATCGGTAAGAGAAATTGGTAGTAAAGTCTATGTCATAGTGCAGGTAATTTTGAGGTCTATATGGCATGCAAAGTACTCCTGAACTGAAGACCATTTGGAAATAATTGAGCCCAGGTCTCAACCAACGGGTTTCCTTTACTATCCGTGATATATTGAACCAATTTGGCTCAATAAACCAGAAGGCCATCTCGGGGTGTGTCGCTCAACGTCAACGTAACTGACACAGCGTGGCTGTGCATTGACGCAGAGCGGCGCGCTCATTGACGCTGGGCAGTGCATGCATCGCTAAAGTATTGTCACCACCAGTAGTGAGCTCCTTGGTATGCTCGGCATTCACGTGGGTAATGTTAAACGAAAAGGAAACCATGTGAAGATGAATTGAACCACCTGCACGGCTCGTGGTTCGACTCAGGCAGCGGTGCCAGTCCACGATATGAATTGCTTCAGCCCAGCATTGAACTAACGACTTCGATTTTTACCTGGCCTTCCAGACCGTCCTCAGACTTGTCTAGTTATCCATCTCAAAGGGCATTTTTGAATGTGACAATCAATGTCAAAGCAACCAACACATAATGACTGAGTATTGAAGCAGAAGCACGCACGCATATATGATATTGGTGTACTGAGTTATGAGGTGTATCCAGTAGAATCAGTGTGGTGATCAGCATAAATGTATTAGAGCGGTTTGGGGCCTAGGAATCTCGAAAAAAAAAAAATTTTGACGGTGATTCACCCAGCGGCAACGAAAAAGGTGGATTACTTCAATATAATTTTGATGGTACGCGTTGTGTTTGGTATAGACAGTGAAATAGATTGGTCTACAAGATCTCCAGGCATGTACGAACTCGAGGTTAAACCATACAAATTTGGGTGAGCCATCGGGAACAACACAAATCCAGGGACTCTGAAGGACAGGCTTCCAGAGCGGGTAGAGAGATATTGACCTAATTGTGTCCTATTGACCTAATTGTGTCCGAGCAAGAGATAAACGCGCGGCAAAAATTTTCAGGAGAAGCCAAGCAACGCTTTGATGTTGCACTGATATTTAATCGATGCTGAGACATTTTTAATTGGTGCTGATCGACGCTTGATTAAGCTTGATTGACGAATCTTCCGACCTGCGTAACTATTTGTTGACACCTTGATTCAACCAATGTTGAACTTGTGTTCACTCACAGCTTCTTCAGGATCAAATTAGAAGTGGGCTGGGTTATAAGGATATTTATGAGAGGTTAAGATACGGATTATGACTATGTCCATGGGAGCGGAGATTCAACAGAAATGAACTCTGGTGCGACTTGTGACTACTGGAAGTGGGCCAAACATCCGTTGAAAATTTCAATTGAATGAGTTAATTAGTCTGCTGGAAGTGAATTGTACCGTGAAAGACCCGGTGAGATGATTGGTTACTTTTACCGGAATCTTGGACTGACTGCATATTTTGCCCGGCATTGGCTTTAGCGAGGCAGTTTGTACACTGTTGCAAGGCATCGCTGGCGACTATGGGTGGAGGCTGTTCACGGGGTGGTTAATTCTGAGGGATAGGAACTTTGTACCGTGGTTCTGACCTGAAAACTATTTTGTGAAGCTGGGTTGAAATAGCCTTTCTTTCCGCCTTACCAGAACTCATGAGTGGGTTTTAGTGGGTATAGTGCCGAAGAGATCACGAAGGTCTCTGTCCCCGCCTTCTGGACGGCGGGGCGAAACAGATGATGGCGTCGAGTCCCACACTGTTGAGTGCTGCACACCGTGCGTAAAGCATTTCCTCGGAGTGGTTTTCCTTATTCTCTCAGAGGGCGAGTTACCTCCAATCTTACGCGACCGCAGAGGCTAACCTATTGTTAGTTGTCGGCGGCCGACATCGTACCACCAAAAAAAAAAAAAAAAAAAAAAAAAGAACTCATGAGTGGTATTCCAGAATCTTTTTAGCAAGAAATCGCAAAATTTATGACTGCAGGTGTATTCAGCCTCATCTTGCATTGACGCGGGGTGGCTGTGCATCGACGCAGTCAATTGACCAGAGCAACTCAAGGGTTTATCAAACCTCACGGCGCAGTATCATGGGCGTTTAAAGAGGTATAAATATAAATTGTTTGAGAATGAGCAGTGCACTGGTTGTGTCCTTAATGCCAGTGCATGAGGGAACAGAGATTGAACTAATGCAGCTATAGCAAGATTCTTCCATGACCAAGGTGTGCAAAGGCACAAAATGACCCTGCCACACTACGCCTTGGTTACACCGTGGAAGACTTGTGTGAGCTGTTGAGCCTGGCACGGATGGCCTCGGACCTGAAATTTTTTGATTGCATATATTGCAAGACGGTACTGTAGACTCGTAGTAGAGTCTGATTGTCAGTTTGGTTTATTTTCCTGTCCATGCATGCTGAAGCTGACGGGAAGACGATTTCGCGCCTTGGTCGAGGTGGAAAATAGGGTTGTCGTGGCAAGCATGCATTACAGGGGATCTATTAGTGTCGTTCGGTGCCTTAATCTCAAAATCCACTTTTTGATGTGTCAATACAACTGACGCAGGGTGGCTGTTTATCGGCGCACGCGCTGACACAGATCGGTGGTTACAGTTCCAAAGTATTGCAGGGGCAGCCAGAAGACCTGTTACACTAACCTAGACCCACAAAGGATGTATTATAGCGGTTTAGGACCGGGAAATCCGAAAAGAAACCATTTGAGGACAATCCAACCTGCAATACAATTGCACTGGACAGCCTGAATTATTTCAACATAATTTTGATGGGTTCACATGCCTGGAGTCATCATATAGTAGCACAATGTCGAACAAAATTGGTCTACGGAGAGGCAGAGCACTATAGAAGGTTTTCTCAGCATTTGAAAACAGAAGACATCGCAAGTATGTCCAAGTAAAATAGACTGATTACAAGAGACGAACTGGAACAGTGTAGAGTGGTCTCCCAGAGATTGGGCAGAGCGACATCGAGGGAAGCAGCATCGGCGCAGACCATGGCACAGACTGGTGCATTGGTGGCGCAGACAAAGTTGAAATTGACGTTAAACTGACGCATGCATATCACATTGAGGCTGTGTCACGGCGCAATACCGGCGCTAACTGACGCAAACCAAAAGCAGGACTGACGCTGCAAGAGGCGCGATTGACGCTGACTGGCGCAAACTTGACGCTGAACTTTGACGCATGCGTCAGTTGTGACGCATGTGACGCAGTCGCATCGACGCATACTGACGCATGACTGACGCTGCACGCAGTCTAGTCAACGATTTTTAACGACCTCAACGGTGACTATCCGTCTATTTTATGGTTGTAAACAATGTACAAATGACCCTACTAGATCACTACGGGATATCAGGGGTCAACTACCACCGCAAAAGTAAGTTCAAGAGTTGACGCAAACTGAACTGACGCAGACTGACGCTACATGCGTCAAACGTCAGTGCAGCGTCAAAATCACTTTGCCCCATTCCAGAGTGTGGTTTTTCACAAATGTGCAGTACTATATTATTTACTAGCATAAGTTGAACAACTTCTTCCCCCAACTCGCGGCGGTAGAAGTGATTCAAACTTTGATGGCTCAATGGATGACAAATCCTGACAAATCTGCCCTTTTTATTCCGTGACAATGGAAGTTAAAAAAGACGGATTTGAAGAGCTATTTGGGGTCAGACATGAATTTAAATACCCTTTCTCTATGGAAGTTTGTAGATGGGGGTCCTGGAAGTGCTAAATAGGCATGGTAAAATTTCAAACTCCGATGATTTGTAATAAGCAGGCCACCGATACACGTGGCGCGGTTAACTACAGACTAACGAGACAGCGCACGATGTACGGCACGACCATACAGCACACTCGCCCACTCGCCCGACAGCTGCCCGAGGCTCCGGCCCAGGCGGACGTCGACAAGGCACCTGCGCTCCACCCGGAGTACTCGACGTCCGCGTGTACGAGCACCAATGCAGTCCCCTCCTTGTATACGAATCGCATCCTGCACACCAGCGAGGACGCTATCACGATGTCGCCCGCATTGTGTTCTTATGCACAAGACGCCTCCGCCCGCCCGGCCAAGCCGGATCCTGAATCGATCACGCACGCTTTAAACGCAGGGTCTCGATACAATGCAGTTCGCCGCGCCGGGACTCGCGCGCGCGCATCCCCCACGGCACCCTATCCCTACTGCTATCCATCCATCCCGCCGTACGAGCGGCCTTCCGCGCCCCTCCCGACAGACGTAGATGCAGACGCTCAGACGCCGCCCGCCATACGCCACACGACTGCCGGTACACTCTAGCAGCGGGCCCGTACGAACGAGAATGGAGAGCTACGCGCCGCCGCTCGCGCGGATCTGCTCCTCATGCGAAGGCAATATCGCGCGGACCCGCTCCCTACGGTAGACAAAGAACGCGTCGCCCTCGCCGACCGAAGAAACGGAGGCGTCGCCCCCTCGTCCCAAAAGAGCGCGCTCGCCCCTCCCCTGGGCTCGCCCGAGAAAAGGCCGCAGAGCCGTGGGGGCATAAGCACGCTCCCTCGCTCCCACCCGCTCCGCTCTTGTGCTCGCTCCTCCCCAGGAAACGTTCGCCCGAAGAAATTCCTTGTCCGCTTCAAAAAGACTGCGCTGGGAAAGAACGGGCGTGCAGCTCCGCGAAGAACGCGTTCGCTTCCCCAGCACTGCGAAACAAGAAATGGAAGCGAAGCCGAGGCACACACCTTCTGCAACACGCCCTTAACCACAGCTTGTCGGGCCCAATAATAATCTTCCTCCCTCGTACACGCGCGCAGCGCGTCGAGCTTTTGTGTGATGCCGGGGCGCAATCTATGGTGCACGCCGCTTAGTAGCCACCTCTTGTGAACAACTGCCAAATTGGCCGAGCCAATTTTGAATTTTTACCCCTCATTTTTGGTCTGTTTCTACCTCATTTGAGGTTCCTTTACAGTTGTAATGCAATATTATTTGCTGGAAACACTTATATCGACTGCCTTCATGCTCAGGCAGTGGGTTGGGAGCCACGGCGGTCATAATGGATGGCTGACTGCCAAATTGGTGGGCCATAAAAATTATAACTCACCCAGTAAATTCACGAAAAATGATCCCTCTTAGGAATCTGTTCCTGCAGTGAAAAGAAGAAGTTTCCCAAGAGGAAAGAAAATTAGGATGAAAACTGGGTCACTAGTAACAGTTGTCACAAAGAGGTGGCGACTAGACGGCGCGCACCATAGGACAAGGGGAGAGGGCGTCAGCGTTCGTTCGTTCATCATCGAGTTCGAAAAGTGACCAGGAGAGGAGGGCGCGCTGGAGGAATGGAAGGAGGAAGGGAAAAAAAAAGAGGGGGCAGGAACTGAGAGGGAGAGAAAAGGAGGACCAGGCGGGCCGAGTAGGAAGGAATGATGAGGTAGTAATAATGGAGGAACGGGGAACGGGAGGAGAATTAGGTGTACATGCATATCTCTGCCTACGCGCTCCGCCTCGACGTGTACCGGGCAATGGATGACGGCGGTGACGTGCCCCTCAGCGTCGATCCCGCGCGACGTGGTCTCGTACCCGCAGACGCGGATTCTCCCACGATAAATTAATTCGAGAATCGTGTGCAGAATCGACCCCAGAATCGCGTAATTAAATCCTACTCTGACCGCCACTAATGTAACCTTGAATTAATCTTCTTCTAACCCAGCGGACATTTTTGAAGGAATATAATTCGCGGAGATATACTACGAATTGAAGGATGCGAACGGTGTGCGTGGGTTCTCGGGATGAGTGGGTAGGTCATAAGGCTCGGGAACATGCATGTAAGACGTCTCGTCGAGCGGAATGTGGGGATCAAATGTTGGGTCGAACGAATACGTGGGGAGACCGTATGTAGCGAGATATCTGTCTAAACTATCTTGCGAGAAATTTTTGTAAGACTGTGCGGAAGAAGAGGAGGTACGTGTATGGAGTTGCGGGTGTACCGGGTGAAATGAGTCCTGCGCCGTTCCGTTCACAGAAGGTTGGTACGAGGTGGAAGGCATGTCCACTTGCATTGGTACCCCCGGAACAACGAACTGGGTCTGTTCGTCCAGCCAAGATGACTGATGGAGTGGATGGGAGTACGGGGCGGGTGCCAGGGGTGTCGTGGTGAATAAGGGGGCTTCATTGACGTGGGTGGCACTTGCACGTCGACCCGAAGGTAGATTACCTTTAAATCGTTAACAATATTCAACGTCGATTAGATGACTTACCGTCGACCACAGAATCAGGTTGGGAGGGCCCTGCAACATTGTCTTCGTTCTCGAGTGCTTCCACCACGCGTTTCTGTACGAGAACTGGATGATATTAGTACGGGGTCTGATCAGCCAGACTATAAGTATCACCATGTCGGTTGAGGGAGCGCTGAAGCCTTCGAAAATGGGTTGCAGTCTGGTCGCGCGAATAGATACCCTGCGAGGCATGCAGCTCAAGGGCCCCCATCGCCCTTGCATCATACTGCATACCACGCATTATTGCTCCGAGCATCGTCAGGTTCACGCCATCCCGATTGATGTTACGATGAGCCTGTTCGTTCCCGTTCGTTGTGGACGGCGCTGACTTCCAGATCTCCAAAGGGATGAGACTTGCCGGTTGATAGAGAGCTGGGAGTGCGAATTTACTTCCAACCTGCTTATCTTTCAACCACGCTAACAGAGCATAAGCCTCATGATTGACAGACAAACAACGGCCTTGGACGCACCTTTGGCTTTACGCCCACCATTTTCGATGATCCAAAAAGCACCGTTCAGGTCGGGATGTACTTGCGACAATCATAAGCTCAACATCGCATTCCGAACCTTCTGAGTAGTGTAAGGCTTTAATTTGTGGATATTGCGTTTGTTGTGCGTGGTGCAGAAGCTTAAACAGCGTCGCAGATGATCGTAAGGGTCGAGTGTTTGCAGTAGTAGAGACGGCTCGAGTGGGCAGTAAACGTCATCGAGTTCTGCGCACAATTTCTGGCAGAATTGCCCCACTCCTGGAATGGACCCGTGAATATTTATCTGTTGGTGCAACCAGAGGAAAGACCCACCCAACGCTTGACCCTTGTGCGCATCAGTGATCCAGAGTTCAAATCCTTCCCCATGGATGTGACGGAAGCGGCAGGAAACTCCAGTATCCTCAAACGCGATCTCAAAAATTCGAGTAAACAGTATGAGATGGGCCTCAGCGGACTGAGATGTTGTGAAGGCTCGCGTCCCGATCACAGCTGCAACGAATTAAGTATAGACCCAAGAAATAACGTCGGATGGACTTACATTTCATACGGTCGAGCTCCCAAGTTTCCATCTCAAATTCCTGCCACTTCCCGCTCAAGCGCTTGAAGGCCGTGTCCAACGACAATTTCTTCGAGTGCACAAGTAATGCGGACATAGATCGCAACATACAGATTACCAAATAGAAAATTGTGCCGTCCTCCAAGGTATGCTTTTCAGCACACCGAACGTACTGTTCACCCTCGGGAAGCTTGCGGTGCTGTTCTGCCAGTAGCTGTGCCCCTGCAAGAATGATTAGAATCGTAAGGAAATATATGTAGATCAAACCGACCTTCAAATCCCGTACTTTCGGGAAACAGATCATGTCGGAGTTCATCAATGTAGCGACGGACATGGTCAAGATTTCCGAGCGATGGGTGGAGTGCAGATAAGGGAGGATCAAATGGTTTCTTCCAGCCTAAAGCGCGGCGGAAGCTGTTCATAAATCCCGAGTCGAGCACGAGTTTTCGCGGGGTCGCGTCGGCGAGCTTCCACTCCAAATCAAGCAATAGTGACCTCAAGATTTCAAGCAATGGTGGTGGAGTTTTGACTGGGTCAGGGTTCGGGTGGGAGTGCGGGTTCCGGCAGATTACAACGACACGGGGACAATCGAACAGATTGTATGGGGTGTAGATGTCGAATGTAGCCGTGCAGTTGCCTCTTTCGCGCTGCAGCACCCCGCGGGCGAGTTTCCCGGATTGGCGGTGCCAGTATGCTTATGCAGAGCTGAGCGCTAGAATATGCAAAGACGATTGTGCTCACGACATAAATCTTTACGTGCTGAAGGAGGAGCACTGAAGGCACAAGGGACCAGTGGACCATATCCAGATTGTCTTGCCAGTTCTTCGAATTTGTTTATCGTCTGGGAGTTGTTCTCAAGCAAAGCGCGCAGGTAGGGGATGTTGAACTCGTCGAGGGTGCGCAAAATCAAGTGTGCTCGGTCGTTCTTCTTACGACGTTCACACCTATGCAATCAATTGAGGTAACAGTTTGAAATAAAGAAACAAAACTCACTGCACAAACGCGTGGCCATATTCATCGAGACGCAGCTCAAGTTTACCTTTACAAGAGGAACTCGAAGGCTTTTTGCGCCGAGAGTCCCTGAGAACGTTGGTGCAAGTCTCGGATTCAGACTCCGAGTGGGAATCAGATTCCGAATCAGAAGTGGGATCAAAGGCATTGTCGGTGAGTTCTGTGGAGCCTATGTCTTCGCCATCCCGCCCGAGATTAAATGCGCAGCCTTTCTCAGCAAGAGTACAATAAAAAGCAAGAGTTTTTAAAAAAATCTCCTTCTTAGCCTCTGCTAAACTGTCCAGTTTGGACGAAGGAAGCTGGCTTGAAGGCAAAGAACGGGCCGAGCAGTACTTCAACCCTTTGCCTAAATGTTAAAAGTCAGTTTGTTGTATTGGGAGGCAATGGATGGGAGAAATCTTACAAGACAGGTGTTTATGGAAACCGGACGCTGGCATCCCGCCAGGTCCCATGAGCAAACTGCCACACTGGACGTATGGTTCGCCCCCATGTGAATCTCCAAGGGAGTATTGAAAGCTGTCCTTGGGATGGGTAAAATTCGCCGGATCAACAGAAAATCGGTGCGCAATCGCAACACCTTTGCTAGCTCCCGTCTGAGGATACTCGACAATAGAGCCGATTGGGTGTTCGAGCAGAGCATGGACATAAGTTTGTCGGTTTATGCAGTCAAAGCCCCGCTGAATTTCTTCAGCCGTAAAAGGTCGAGCAGGGAGAGGATGATACAAAGAGCGTAGTACGGCAGTGCAAGCAGAAGGAGAAGGAGATGAAGTGGGAAGAGCCTGTGAAACAATGCGAGCGACTTCCAGGAAGTCGCGTTCATCCGAGTCATCAAAATTTGTTGTCGTCGTCAAGCCAACATTAGCGAGAAGCCTGTCCGTGCTCCACCCTTGAGAGTCCACGCTGTTATTGAGCGATATTGCGGTCTCAACGAGACCCGGCCTTAGACCCGTTATGCCCGTGCTCCACCCTTGAGAGTAGGCTAACTGTGGGCTTGTGTTAAGTACTAGCAGCCGGGCAGAACTTGACGGATCGAGCGTCGCATTCTGCGAGGCCTCAGATCAAATAGTCTAAAAGCACGTCGGTCGAGTTTATGTTGCTGATTGTGATTTCGAGGGTGTGTCGTCCGTCTTCTAAGGCCTGTGATGCAAAAAACCTTCGGCGGAAATGCTCGTTCTGATCGCTTTGAATTGTCGTCGAGTTTTGGAATATGCCGTCGATTGAGAAGTCAAAGGTCGTGTTTGGTTTGTTGGAATTGGCGCGGATGAGACCGAAGACGGAAATCGATGTCCCTGGGCCACCAACATCATCAATGACATTCCGATCTCAACGAAGTGCAAACCCCAATCTCACCATCGAACTGGTAACTTGCGGTCGATCCTAGCCCGCCGGGGGCCGTCATCGTCCCCGCGAATTGGAACTGATTTTCCGCTACCCGTATCGTGAGATGGAGCAGTGCGGCGGGAGATGGCATCGACGCACCTGGGCTGGGACCCCATCCTGTGCTGTAACGGATGTTGGGATCCTGATCGTCCACAATGACGAATACTCCAGACATAAGCAGGGAGTGAGGGAGGGAGAGGTGAGAATGTGGGCAATGTCTGCGTCGCCGGGGGCGGTGGTTAAAACAGGGCCTATATTTACCGCGAAGCGAGGTGAGGCTGAGTGATGAGATCGGGAACCCATCGAGGAAGGGGTGATGAAAGACTAACCTGGGAACCTGTCAGAGGCATGCACACGGGGGCTGAAACAAATTCAGGTGTGATGCCCACGGAAGTGCTACATGATTCGGCGTGGGCGGTAATATGCATTACTGGCCGACAACGAGAGTCTGGAGGGTATCGTTTCCACTGGTGAACGGTTAATCAGTGATCAATCACAGACAAGTACTATTACTTGCCAAGGACAACGAGGGTAGGTCGCCTAGTGTCGCACATTGAAATATCATGTTCAGAGATCTTGATGCTTGATCGCTGATTAGGAAGCCGCCGACTCATGATATGTTTCTGGTGCGCTCTAGAGGAACTGGTGGGAGCCCGGGGCAAGGAAGACATTCCGACACAGAGCAATGGGTTAAAAAAAGTATCAATGAGAGCAAAATGACCCTTCAAAGGCATTAGCGAGCAGTCCTACACTTAATTGCTAGATAAATAAGACTTCTTTAAGCTGGTGAGGTGCTTCTGTATTCTCCCGTTGAGCGAAGAACTGCATTCTGACAAGAAAAATGCGTTGAACAGGATACGGGGAAAGATATGTAATCAACACTTGGGTTCACTTGAGAAGTAGGAATGCCGTCGTGAGTGATGCATATTGGTACAAATCACTGTAGAAGGTCAATGCAAGTTTATCACCCATGAGAAGTGCTCGAAATATGTGAGATTCATCGGTTTGTTGCGCAAAAACCCGTCGACGGCCGTGATTTCGACGGCCGTCGTCTTGAAAAGCCGTCCCGTTACCGTCCCGTCGAAAACTTCCAGAACCCCTGACGGAACGGGTCGGCTACCCGTCGTACGGGACCCGTGGAACCGGCGCGACGGGCACGGCGTGCAGCCCTAGCGAAGAGTTGGATGTTGATCAACTTGCTGGAAGAAGTGGCAGCCCGGATGATATAGAGAGTGAATGCAGACAATACCGCGGTGGATTGAGCCGTGTTGGGAATCCTCGTGGAGGAATTGTTTTCGGTGGTGGTGGTTGGAGAAAGAAAGGCGTGTGACGTGACTCACGTGAGTCACATCATTTCTCTCTTTCTTCTCCCCACCACACTGCAGGTCTGCATCTCGCGTTTGCCGGTACCCCCGAGCGCTCTAGAAAGCGCAGCGTTTCCCGAGCTTACGACGACCATTACAGGCTACATAAGGCGGAAATCCTCCTTGAAAAGATCAAGGCAGCGGATGCACCACCAAATCTATGTCGAGTATCCTAGACGGGAACTTCCATCAATTCACTCATGCGTTCTCAAAAGTCCGTCCGTTTCCTCCCTGTCATGAAATTACTCCGCGAGCGGGGCGAACACGCCATGCAACACGTGCACGGACCTGGATGACCGCAAAGGCAATATCCTCCGCCGTTCATGCACACCAGTTCGAGCCGCCCACCGCCTTTCCCTCGCGAAAGGGGGTATTTCGACCACATATCATCCGCGAATTGGCCGCTTTGTTCGCGATTGAGACGAAGAACTTTCACGTCCGGTCGCTGTCGGGACGGTGTAATCGTCATCCGACGAAGGGTCACTCACCTTGTCCAAATCATGACCGTCCTCAAATTGCCCTTCGAATGCTCTCACGTCCTGGATCAATCTCCGCTGTGCTGTGAATAATATCGCCACGGCGATCTATATTGGTCTACGATCTCTTCCCTCTGTCAGGCGGCACGGATGGGCGTCGCTACCAGGTGCCCTTCCTTTCTTTCACGACCAACTTCAACACTGAAGCTTCTCTTTTGGGTGGCGAAGCGTTTAATTGCGTGACCCAAAAGTTGGTCTGTCTCGTCATTGCCGTACTCATGGGGTTTCATCGCGTTATCTTGATTCTTGTGCACGGATCGTATCCCGGTTGACCCGGCCTTTCTGACCATCTCGTCTTTTATTTTTAGCTATTCCAGAATCTGAGACCTGGTAATGACAGCCATGACTATTGTGCTTCCAAAAACCTCTTGTTGGGTCCCTCCTCTGACTCTAAAATCTGAAATTGTGCTTTGTGGTGCAACGAATGGCGCAGAATCCTTACCATTTGGTATCTCTGTAATCATTGTACTTCCTTGCCATTGTTACCTGGTTCACACACTGCACTGGATGCGGTGCGGAATTAAACAGCGATCTATCTATCAACTTGAAATAGGTCCAAAGCAGTGCGTGAGCCTCGTGGGCATTCCCTTCCTCCACCTTTCGCTCTTTTCCTCGCTAAACTCCCATCAGAGCACCAACCACTCATGGTGTAAACGAGGTGCAAACCCACTTGACCGTCTAACCCGAGTTCCTAACGCCGCAACAATCTCCAGATTTCACATTCATTCTGTCGAATTCAAAGATCATGGCCACATCTTATTCGCAGATCATCACCAGGTCCTCCCGGCTTCCTTGATCATCTCGCGTGCTGTTCATCCTTCCCAGAACTCGAATCTGCGGCGCTCACTCTTTCTGCAGTACGACTTCAGTTTCCGGACCTGCGCGACCTTCGGGACATGCAACTGAAATATGGGACTCTAACATACCCTCACGCTCCCCAGTCGTAGTCCCTGTCATGCCAGGGACTTGCACTATCGAGTCTCATGATTATTCTGCCCCGATGATGCATCGGTTTCTGAATCAAACAGCAATCTGTCAACCTGAAATAGATTCGAAGCAGCGCGTGAGGGGAGGGGTCTCTCCTTCTCTTCCTCTTCCTGTCCATTGGGCTCCTCTCTAGCAGCCGTACTGATACTGCTCTCGCCAGTTCTCAAGAGCTCTGCAACGCAGTCCAGAGGGCAGTCAAACACTCATCAATTCCTCAGGCGCGATGAAGGGAGATCCATCACGTTCACCAGTGCCCACGACCGACGTCTTCGGCGTCCGCGAGGGAGGCCTTCAATTGACCCCATGCGCTGAAACCTGCCTCGACGCCGCCGAGGCTGCGGAGTGTGATGGCACCCAGATCTGCCTTTGCACCAACGCCGACTTCCAGTTCAAGTGGTTCTCGTGCGTCCAAGCCGAATGCCAGGCCGCCGAGCTCGACAGCGCCCATAAATGGCTGGAGAGTGGCTGCGCTGACTGTACGTGTCGCCGTGACCCCCTCGATCCCATTTTTTCCCTTGTACTTCCGATTTGTACCTATGTTTCGGTCTTCATAGCATCCAGCCTGCTTGACTTTTTCTGGTTGGGGCGTATATTCCCCATGCCCGAACTCTGGTTCTGTCTTCTCTGTCTTCGGTTGCAAACGCTTTCCGCATTACTTCCCACTTTCCCTTGTGGTTTCTTCTCTAATTGTTCTCGCCTTGTCTCCTTGTTCAGCTTGGCTCATACCTTGCTTTCTCCACAGTCCCCGTGAGCACCAAACCCACGGAGACCACTCCGTTCCTCCCGTCCAACTCCAACGCAGACATCGGCAGCACAAAAGTACCAACTACCAAAGGACCAACTAGGTTGGTTCATCCTCATTTAATGTTGCAGAATGCTCACGATCAATAGCTCCGTTGCTCCCACTCCAACCTTTCATAGAGATTAGTTCGTCCGGCGGAACTTCAACTGCAACCTCCGGTACCAGCGAGACCCCAGCTCAGTCAAATTCTCATCAAACTGCATTTTCAAGTGCAGTCCCAACCCAGACGGTTCACAGGTGATGTACAATGTAATTCACACTCTCCCCGTTTGCCTCATCATGCGCAACAGAAATGGCGCACGAACCGGGGCTATCGTAGCGTCGATCGTGGCCGTCATCCTCATTTTCGCCGTCGTAATCTGCATGTTCTGGGTTAGAAGACGCCGACAGCGAAACCGAGAACGCACGGTTCGAGAGCGGTTCAAGATCATCGAATCGCAAAATCATATGGTGCCGGAGCCCTCGATGACGAAGATCGATGCCCCATCGAGTGCCGAATCAGATGAAACTGAAGTCTACCAGTCACGATTGGTTGGGGCAGCCGTGTCGGACGAGGCACAGATGAAGCAAGGTGCTCCAGTGAATCGTCGCGCCGATTCCGATAACGTACAGTTGACGGACTCTCCGGTCCTTGCACCAGAGGAGAGCGTATCACCCCTCAGCAATCCACAACAGGCTACGCGTGACGAAGAGACGATGGCTCTGCGATTGCGCCGTGTGGAAGCGCAGTTAGAGGCTCTGTTAACCATGGGATTGCCGGAAGGTTTGCCCCCGAGCTATAGCGGATAAATTACAACAAATTCGAACTACGTCGTACGCGCCGACGTCCGGACGCCTCCGAAAAAGTAGGAACGGTAGATTCGAGATATCGCAACCCTTTTGTGAGGGTTATCTTTTTTTGGAGTTGTGATTGCGGCAGAAAGAAGCAAGCCTTCTGTGGCGCAACTGGATTTGCAGGTCTGGGTAGTTCATGTAGCTGCAAAGAACTTTCCATTCGTCGTAATTTCACTCTCGGAAACGTGTCAAGCATCAGAGAACGAAGCTCTTGGAGAAACGGTGGGGAAATATACGAAAAAGGCACCGAGTCGAACGAGTAATACTGCGCCATCAGAGCAAAAATTGTACGGCACGCAGCGGCGGTCCACCGCTATCGAGCGGGTGGTTGCCTAGGTGTCAACTCGAGGATTATTTAAATTGGCAGATACGGCAGACATGGCTTATTTACCAGCGACGCCGGGGACAGCTCAGCATGGTTTCATTGATGTGTATGACGCGAAAAGCATGTACCCAAAGACGTCTAAAAGGGTCTGGGAACTGGATCGACCGAATGAAAAAGGTCAAACCGAGGTCCCGATATGGCCCGACCCCGAGTCAAACGGGCGATATGGCATTATGCATCTAGTCCTGGCTCCGAACTGTGCGCAGGCGCGGTCCGACCACTATCGGGCCGACAATATTCTTGTTTGATCCTGGTACAAGTTAGTGAGCTTAGATGGTGCTGTTAGATGCCACAGCGCACCCTCGAAAATTCAATTTTCGATCTGCCATGCGCGCCAGACATGCATGGTGGTGCTAATGGATAGACGAGTCGGAAGAAACGTCTAATCTCATGAGATAAAACGGAAGGAGAGAAAAAGTGGCTCGCAAGACCCCACGGCTCGGCCCCGACTCGAACGGGTAACCTGCTTAAACGAGGGGGGGGACTGAGTTGCAGGCGCGATTCCTCCGCAAGGGAAGGAAGGAGCCATCTGGTGAGCGTCGAAAATGTTGTGGATCGGGAACGGAATGGTTGATATTGGGTATCTTTCGTGTTCGGGGGAATAGCCGCTTATTCTACACGCAGAAGAGTGAAGGGGATATTAGCAGGGGATTCGGATCCGGAGAAGAAATGGAAAGTACCAACGAGTCGAGGAGTGGAGTGTTATTCAAGAAGCAAGATTTGGCCACAGACAATCCGCGTCAAATCTGCGTTGAACTGTGCCCGTGAGACACTAATCCGACTAATGATGCCAGCTGAGAGCAGCTACACGTGAAGAACACCGAAAATAGGGCTACAAGTGAAATCAGATTAACCGAGAGAAGAGTAGGACACAAATAAGCGAAAAGCTGAGCTAAGAAGGAATGGTGGGCAAAAGGTGGAGACGAAAGGAAGGAGGGCTCGACCCCCAGTCGAACGGACGGTCTGCCAGAACCAGTTGTGACAGTTATGCATCGCAGGTGCGGTCCAGTCGCTATCGAGCCGCCTGTAGTACGCTGACTTCCAGCTCCTTGAATCCTTGTTCTGAGGTCCACCAAGCGAAAAGAACCAGTAGCCGACTACTGTTGCATCGGAGAGAGAGATGGGAGTGAGTCCAGGAAATTGAGGCCGATCGATGATCGAGATCTGAAGAGAAATGCAGAATATCGTATTAAAGATGTCATAGTAATGGCCATAGACGAATTGAGGGGGTTTTGACAAGGGTTTGACACAGCGAACTTGAAAGACCAGCAAACTTGAATATCGATGAATTTGCTGGAAGAAGTGGCAGCCCGGATGATGTAGACTGAATGCAGACAATACCACTGTGGATTGAGCCGTGTTGGGACTTCGCTACTTTTCGCCCTTGGGTTTCCTTTTAAGGCAATGCCTAGCTATCTAATCCGAGAATGTGCTGCCACATTCCAGGATTAGATAGCTAGAAACAATGAAAGCAACCCAACAACGCATGCGCAGCTGATCAAGACGCAGACAACCGTTGCCGCACACACCGAATTAGCTGAAATTTCAATGTAGATTGATACTTATCCTGACTCGTTCGAAATCTGTATGAAAATCAGCACCCACTGAAACTGCACGATTTCAGCAATTTTGTAACTAAAATCGATTCTTTGAGTTTCTTTAAGATAATCAGCAGCATCAGATTTGTGTGCTATCTGATGCGCTGATTCTCATAAAGAGACTCAAAGAATCGATTTTAGTTTCAGCACCGCTGAAATCCCTGAGCTATTTATGCCATTTGTTGATATAAATAACAGGCCAATAGCATAAATAGCTCAGGGATTTCAGCGGTGCTGAAACTACAATTGATTCTTTGAGTCTCTTTATGAGAATCAGCACATCAGATACGGCACAAATCTGATGCGGCTGATTCTCTTAAAGAAACTCAAAGAATCAAATTTAGTTACAAATTTGCTGAAATCGTGCAGTTTCAGTGGGTGCTGATTTTCATACAGATTTCGAACGAATCAGGATCAGTATCAATCTACATTGAAATTTCAGCTAATTCGGTGTGGCAGGTATAAACAAACTCGCTGCGATCCGCAGTTGGATTCGGCTGGGGATGTTGCGTCAGTACGGGCACGTGGGAGACCCTGGGTATCTGTAACGCGGACAAGGCCAGATAACTGCGCAGGTTTTACCGAGAATCAGCGCGTCTGCATGAAGAACATCCAATACCGCACGTGCTGAATCCATTTTGGATAGCAGAACGTGTGTGTATCAATGGTCAACATGAGGTATCAATGAGCTCAACGCCGAGCTCCATGGTGGCGTAAGGCAAACACACCGGAGGTATCCACAAAACCGCAGAGAGCGGCTCGCAAAACCCAATAGCAGTCAACTTCTCTAACAAAATTCCAGTCCGAGTTCCGTGTGCCGGTTACAGAAGGCTCAGATGAAGTTTGACGAGCTAGCGGCCGCGACGGCTTTCAGCGTTGACGATGCAAACAAATCCCACCGCGCGGCGAGAACTCGGAGTGTAGCGGTGTCAGAGATACAATGTGTAGGCGAGCACCGGAAGTGGGCAGTGATTGGCTCTGGGTGCAGGACTGGGAAGGACGTGGAAGAGCTTATAAAACAGAAGAAAGAAACAGGCAAAGTCCGACCGCGTAAACGCGCTGATGTCCCTAGAGGGAGGATGTGGAGGTTAAAACTCGAAAATCAAGACACGCCCGCATGAGAAAGGTGCGAGTCGTTCTCCCGGGAGCACGCCGAGGAAATAAAGCAGGAATCGTTGATAGCATTGGGGGAACAGACGAATTGGAGGGCAACAACGACATTAGCTACGCAAGTACGCACCGAGCCGCAATGCTGAGCATCGAGGAATCCAGGCTGCTCAATCAGCGGATAAATGAGGACGCAGTTAGGTGCGCGTGACTGGGGGTCGTGGAATAGTTGACGGTTTGAGCATGGGCACGCCAGAATGAACGCGCAACGCTCGGAGCAACGCACAAATCATGATCGAAGCCCCTAAAACAGGGAAACGGCACTCAGAATGGTCTCGGGAACCAGAAACGTACCACGGGGAAGGACCGGATGCCTCGTCTTCAACTATATGGGACACACGTTAGTATTCTTCCAGTATGTTACCTACATCGAGGAACATCAGCGCAAGTGGATGGTCCAGAGTGCTGCTGTCCGGACATTAAAACTTTCACGCACTAGCAGAGCGCAGGCCAATGGTGGCCATACCTACCGGAAACATGCATCGTCCGGAAAGTGATGTTGCGCAAAAAGGGTTTCTAGTCCGCAGAGAGAAATAAAATAAAATAAAGGTAATGGTACGGTGGCCTTGCCAAAGTGCTAACCTCGATTCAGGAGTACAAGCCGCGGTGAATCCTTGGATACCAGCCGTGATGTCGGAGATCAAGGCCGGCCGCTTATAATGTCGCGCCACGGAGAATAACCCGAGAACGGCGATCAGATTAGTGAAACCGCGGCGCAGATGCGCTATCTGCAAGGCATGCAAAATGCCATTAGAGAACGGCCAGAACTTGTGAAGTGAATGCAAAACCGCGGCCCCGTAGCAAAACAGCCAGTCAGACAACACGGGCCGAGAGTTAGACATTATCCAAAAGAAATGTGTTGGAGACAAAAGGAGCCCAATGCAGCAAAGAAAAAGGCACCAGCGCCGCACGGGAACTTCGCCAACGGATTCCAAGCGCATTGTAGATGTTCAGAGGGCCGGTAAAAGAGCAGAGATCCAGTAGAAGAGGCAGCGAGTTAAGGAACAATTACGAAGGACGAAAGGAGTGAAATAAAAATGCCTACTGGTTGATCCAGATACTAGATCCGCCCAAGCTCCGCCTCGCAAGTCGTAGGATGCGGAGGGTTGCTTATTCCTCTAAAATTCAGAAAGATTTTACCGGAATGAGGTGCAGAAGTCGGATATCTCAAAGATCTTTGAGATACCATGCGCAGACACTTGCTGTGTTGCCCACGTTGCACAGGAAGACAGTACGATAGGAAGAGTGTGTCGTCATGGCGCTCGAGCGAATCAGCCACGAGGCGGAAACAAAGGACGAAAATAACTCACCGCCGGCATCCTAAATGGCAAGAGCTCGTTGGCCCATGAGGGAAGAGATTGAACTAGTACCAACGCAATTCATGGGGGATTCAGGGGAAATATCCAACACATTCAGATTGCAGCGCACCGGATTTTACAAGAAATACTCAGTTGTAGCGCGATAGATGACGGGAGAGGGATAAGAGATTAAACCAACAGACGCTGTAGGGGGGAGTTCCGCCACGTCCCTGCCCCGTTATCCATCTGAATCCGAATCCTACCCAGCGTCAACGGTGCCCGAGAACGAAGTGAGAATGCGGCGTGGAATGTGGTAGCGAAAGTGAACAAAAAATCCAACGTTGAGGAGCGTGGTACAAAGTAATGCCCCAGGCCTTAGAAACAAGTCGCGCGGAATAATCTTATCCAAGAGCGAATCAGAGTCAATTGGTAATCCAGGCGAGAGAATTGCGCACTGGAATATAATGTTGAGGAATCTCCGGGTCTTCCGAGAAGAAATCAATGTCTTGCGATGCGTGCACTGCGACTGACCGTTAGAATAACCCCCAAGAATGGGATATGCGCCCAGAGAATTCCTGGAGCAACGTTCGAGGATGAGCTGGGAAGGTACGGCGTATACCTCGAGGTTACCTCGAGGTTTAGAGAAACAAGAGAGCACTAGCATCGGCGAATGGGCGGCACTTCGGTCTCCCGTGAAAACAAAATAGGAATCAGAAACATCGTTGTTGGTGGCGGGGAAAGCAGCCCGGACATATGCCAGGGAGATCACCAGAGAACGCGCCATGCAGGCTATACGGTGACAGAGTAACACCATTGGCAATAATGCGAAGCGGTGCTCGTAAACGGGTTTAAAAGAAAATACGACAAGTGGAACACCGAACAGCGAGCGCGAAGGCCTGAGAAGCTTCCGGACGCCATTCCAAGGCCACAGGGCCATAAAGCGTCTTGAATTTTGGAAAAATGGGCTCTGCGCACACCCTGATTGATGCGAAAGGTCAGTGGTCTGGGCCGAAACAGGCACAATCCAGCGCCGTTGAAGATATCCGAGTATTCAGCAGGGCAGACCCGCCAGAAAGCCATCGAGTCCCAGTACTGTGCCGATCCAGACTAGAAACCAGAGCGCAAAAAGAACCACAGCCGAAAACCACCAGAAAACAAGAGGTCGCCCAGGCGATGGTGGAAGTACGAAAGAAAGAGCGCTGGTAACACGCTTTGGGTCCGGAGTCAGCCACGCGGTAAGTGATCGAAAAGAAATCTCCACAAAGTGAGAAAGTTTTAAATTAATTCTCGGGTATCTACACGACCCGAAATAATTGGTTGCAGCGGCCGTGCCGCCTGCATTGGCAAAGTAGTGGGTGAAGATGAGAAAAGGGGGAATTGGAACGCCGTGGAAAAGAACGTCGCGCATTTCGAGTGAGTAAAAACGTCAAGAACATCAACCACCGAAGAGAGATCTGTCAGAGCAGCAAAGATAAACTGTGTAGCCGCACTCGAGCAGTATTAAACTTCGCGACAAAACAACCCCAGACCGATTGCAAGTGCGGCAAGCCGTGAAATTCAGTTGACCCGGCGCCGCGCAGGGAAAAAAGACGCGAAGCAGGGGAGACGGAACAACCAGCGCGAAAACCGTGTGCTCCACCTCCACGAGTAAATGACAGAGGGAGACGGGGCGGCGGGGCAGAAGAACAAGTCGTCCCGAGGTGAACAATCGCGAGGTTTCCGTAGTCTGATTGAGTAGTAGCGTCGTGGAGAGCGAGTCAGATCTGTGCGGCAGAAGAACCAGTACAGCAGGCGAACAATAACCCCAGGGGGTTCGGAGCAGAAATAGAGTGCGGACTGCGATCGTGAGGTTAAGAAGTTCAGATTGGCAGATGAAGCAATCCAACGCACGCGACAAAATGTCATCAGATCAAGAAGTGTACGGCGCATGACGAAGTCTAGCTAATCTACAGTTGAGGACAGTTGTTGGAGCAACCTATCAATGGTGTGGAATGGGATCTAGAAAGGGTTGTGAGCGAGGAGAATGAGAGAACGCCGATTGGAAATACAGCGACGACGTGGATGGTCGAAGCGGGAGTCTTCGATTCCAATGTGGATTGGTGCGGGAGGACGCGGCGGCGTGAGGAAAAGCCGGGAGCGCAGTGGAAAAGAAACGGTGGAAAAATACCGGATGATTCTGTGCACTCGTGTGAACAACGGCGAGCGGGATGCATGGGTGAGGTCTTCGACGGTCATCGACAGGAAGCAGTTGCTAGCGGTCGGAAGAGATCAAGCCAGAACGGTGCTTTAATAATGTAGAGCGGTCCCCAGAGACGTCGGAATGGAGGTATTTGGAATAGAATGCTGTTGAGCCTCAGAAGACGGTAAGGACAGACCGTAGGCGTTGGCGCCTCCTCCCCAAATCTTCACGCGTGAAATGCAGACGGAGGGCGCCGTCCAGAGAGGATTGCGAGAACATGATACACTGAAAAGAACGAATCATGATGATTAACCCATACCCATATTTAAAAGTGCACCCACCGCGGAGTAATGATTTCCTTGTACCACCCCTTCGAGTGGCCCGAAACGAGATCATCCTCTACGGTACCAGATCAACCAGTAGGTGTCCCAGTCAGCTTATGAATGAAATACAAGACAGTTAAGCAGAGTATTTCTTGATTGTCGACGCGTCGAACGCATTTGCGCGGTGCTATTGTGATGGTACTTGAAAGCGCGTCGCAATTGCGTCGCAACGCGCCGCCAGCTCAAGAACATAAGAGAAAGGCACCGGAAGGATTCACATTGAACGAATGAGTAGCCGCAGAGAGACTGAGCACGTGTAGTGCAACGGAGACACAGAACGCGCACGCCGTGGTGGAGGGATGAAGTAAGAGCATTTTGATCGGAGTCCGGATCACACACAGCCACCCCGCGCTTGCCAGTGTCTGCTCCGTTCACACCTTCACTGGCGCGATCAAGCCCAACCTCGACGTCACCGCGAATATCAAGATTAGCAACGTAATTTTAGGGCCTACATCTCCCATGCCTGCTCTACTCCACCTAGTCTTGACGGTCCGACCTACCTGTCTCTGACTCTGGAATTGCTTAGAGCTCCGTTCACGCCGTGTTCAGTCGACATCGCACTGGCCAACGCTCTCCTCTAGACTTTAGTTTTGTTGCCGCACTCAACTAGCCGCCGACTGCGCGGCGTCCGATGCCCGCCAGAAAACGGCTCGAGTACACGGTTAGTACTTCCTCGAGCTTTTTATTCTTGTTCCCGCCTCCCCGCAAGCATATATTGCTCCTAGTGACCCTATCATGTCTCTTTCGACATTCCCGATGTCGTTATGCCCTTAATCCTTTCACCCCCTCCGCGATTCCGGGGACCCTCCTCCCGTGCTCCAATCCACGACTTTGCATTCCAAGCGACGTTCCGCTCGCACAGGCCTTGCGAGCAACGTGTGTCATCTCTCTCTTTAATCTCTTTCACCCTCCTTCTTTCTCTCTGCCTCTGTCTCCGTACTGTGCTTCTACACCCCGTTCTCTCACCATTCCTCCCAATTAATCTAGCCACGTTGACTAACTTTTGGACAGCTCCATAGACGGCGCTCCGCCTGCCTCCCCGGGCACAAAGTTTCTCGGCAGGAGGACACTCTCGCCCTCACCCCGGTCCATTAACACTCCTTGCGCACCGACGCACCTGCACCGCGCAGCGCGTCCCCACGACTCCGACGGAACGATTTGCAATTCACCAGAGGCCGTTGTTACTTGTGCGCAGTGCCTTTTCATTACTTTTCTCCACAATAACTCGTTCCTTTTCATCTATTCGTCCTCACCTCGCAGAAACACGTTTACACGACCTTACACAGGATCTCCGTCGAGACTTTGGATATGCGAGAGACATTATTGTGCTCCGACGGTTGTGCATTTTAAACGACAATGCTCGTGTTTGTGATGGGTGCGTGCTCATTCATTCTCTTGAGAACCGCTCATGCATCGGAAGATTTCTGGCGCCCCACAGACTGAGTCCAATGTGTGTCCTTAGATGCCCTGGGCCCCTCGCAAACCCTCCGCGAACATGTTCTCACGTTTTGATCCGATTTGGTACCCCGCAAATCGTACCTGTACCTTCGTTATCTCCCTCCCTCGCACGGACCATTTTTTCCTCCATCGTGCGCACGCACGCGCACATCTGGGCGTGCGTTGATCGAGGTGTAATTATCGCGGCGAGATAGCGCTCACTATAGGTGTTGTGCAAGAGATGGGAACCAGGTGTGTGTGTATTTTCTTTCCCGCCTACACACTCTGGTCACCATCTCGTCGCGCTTTCTTACCGGCTTTCTCACTCATGGTAGTTCCTTTTCTCTCCTCGGTTTCAATCGCGCGCAGGCCCATGAATGATGACTCTCAGCCTTCCACAGCATACTCGACGGCGGTGAGCACTTCATTCATCTCCTTCCCACGCTGACCAATTGCTCACTTCCTCACACTCCCAATCCGAGTTGGACCAAACCCTTTCAAGCCGCCGATCCATAATACCTGCAGGGTTCCTTCGATCTCTCTTTTTGGACTACTCGGCAAGTGTTCACGGCCCCCCACGTAGAATTCACATGAATTTGTACTGCAATTTTATCTGAGGAATACCCTTCGTGGCCGATGTATCGCAGTGGGTCTCCTGTGCCCCGCGGTTGGTTTCTTATGTCCCGCGGTGAAGAAGAAATTGGCCGGATTATCCCAGGCCGTACCGAAAAATTGCTCATTCCGAGGGCTGGAATTTGCTGAAAACGGTGCCAAATTGGCCAGGGTTTTGCTGCTCGGCACGTTCGATTTTGATCGGTAAGCGACCGATTTGCTATCACCCTTGGCCTTGAATATTCCCAGTGGCAGAATGAGCAGGAAAGAGGTAGGTTGAGGGCCTCGATATTCCTCGCCAATTTGGACTATCCTCGATCTGGCTCGATGTCAATCGAGGAGCTTCGAGGGGCGTCTATGCACAACGAGGTCCGTGTTTAGCTGAATGAGGTAGGTCTAGGTATTCCTTGCGCGCAATTGTAAAATAGAAAATTCCATTTATCCACGGCTACTACAATACATTCAGTACATACACTGCATCGCCCGCGCCACTGCGTAGACACGCGCAGCCTCCCCAATTTCACAATGCGTCGAAGCATCCATAGGGCACCACATTCTGGGATTAGAGAGATAGGACTCCTGTAAGCTCCTGCAGTGAAACCATCACTAATCCACTCTCTTCTTTCTCCACAGATTCGACATGGCGTTGAACATACCGTATGTGTCGCTGGTATTCATGCCCTAGCAGGTGGGATCTCGTTGATGTCGTGTGGCCATGTTATCTTTGATCTGCTCATAAAAGATATTTCAACAAAGGAAGGGTTTCCACAACGATGGGGAGACGGCTGTAAGCGTAACAGTGCAAGTTCCAAAGGCGCGACCGTGCTCTATCGCCATTTCCCCCGTTACACCTCGAGATCGTATTCTACATGAACAGTAAAGTCAAAGTCACCCTCCAGACTGTTCTCTCTTGCCCACTCCTGGATAGCATCAAAGTTCCTGCACGTATGCGGGACAGTGGTCCTCGGCATGGTATAATTCGCTCGCGCATCCCACTGCCAGCTAAATGATTCCAGGTACGGATGAGCATACTTTCGCTTCTGCGTCGAATGAGGCAACGTACACAACGACGCTGATATCCGAGTGGCACATGATGGAGCTCCGGATCCACTCGACGCAGTGGCTTATGTGGTCCCGTGCATACTGGACCTTCGTGGTGTCCCACTCTGGGTAATACATCGGATCGAGCGCTTTGCGGATTGTGTTCTATGTAAAATCAACAACGACGCTTGAACGCGAATGATATGGCCCTCCGCACACCAAACAATGCAACTCGTGATAAACGTCCAATTCCGCGATATAGAACCCGGGGTCGCCCGGGATGGGACTCGTCATATTGGGGATCTGCGCCGCCACGCTCTTGGGGATGCGCGAAATCCCATCTGTTAGGGAAGACCCACAGATCAGTTGATTTCGGGAGAGGTGGAAGAAATGGGCGGAAAGCATACGTTGGTAGAGGGCATCCCATGCGTCGTCCAGGGCAGGCGAGGACGGTATCTGGAACGAGGTCTTGTCATCGCCGAAGCCCCCAGCGTAGAACTGGACGATATCCTCCACGACATGCTGTGCAGGAGCTGGCAGTGCTACGATGAGTGGGCATCCAACGCCAAACGGGGTGGACGCACAATACAATTTCGTCACCGACGAAGTGGATTTTCTTGAATACAACACGTGTGTGGCGAAAGCTGCGGTTTCGAGAAGTATGACGGCAAGGAGAACGACGACCATGACGACGACAGTGCGAGAGAATCGAGAGTGACGCGGACGTAGTTGCGAGTGCTTGTCGTCGGACTCGATGTCGTCAGTAGGGAGGATGCGGTACGCCCCACTGGCAGTCATGTTGGGTTGCGTGGTCAAAAACAAGAGGCGTCTGCTCAACGGCAATCTCAAAATGATTAGCGCCGGGGCGATAAGCGGCGGCGGGAGGAGCTCTGTGACTTATATATGTCTGATCAGGATGTGGGCTGGATGTCACCGAAATGCTCGCTACCAGTCAATCAAAGTGTAATGCTGCGGAGATCCTTTGTTTAGCGTCGGTAAAATGACCTAGAAACTTGAAAGAGTATCGGAGGTCCACAGTGTTCAGTATTTTACCAAGGGGGTGTAAAACACCGAACACTGTTTTTCGTAAAATAACGAACATTGTGGACCTCCGATACTTCTTTGCAGTAAAATACCGAACACTGTGGACCTCCGATCCCTCCATGGTAAGATACCGAACCCTACGAACCTCCGCTACTTTTCTAAGTCATGTTACAGACGGTAGAACAAACGGATCTCCGCAGTGAACGGATCTCCGTAGTGATTGATGCGCGCATAAGCGAGCTTGTACTATTTAAGAGCGCAACCATAGCGAGGCGGTCTGCATTATTTCTTCTGCACCAACATCCGCAATCTCGCCACCCTCACAAATACAAATAAATGCTCGTCGCTCCCCTCTTTATGTATGCCATTGCCTTCAAGTTGGTTCTGGCAGCGGTCGTTGGCCCTGCTCCCCACGTCAACGAGCGCAAGGTGGATTCCATTTGTCTATCTCCTTGTATTGTATGCTGAGTGGATTTTCTCAGGCACTAGGACTGCCCGTGCAGGTCAATGATGCGCTTGAACGCACTACACAGGGTCCGGGGAAGTACGTACAGCTCGACACTGCGGAACGTAGCCCGAAAAAGCGCGTACAGCTGGACGATGCACAACGCGGGTCGCAGAATAGCACCACAGTGACTCCTTGACTACAACGCCGTTTGAGGAAGAGATATGTCTAGGATGGGTCGTTTCCACGATCGCGAAGAGCTGACGGGTGTTTTCTATCACTACTGGCCAATTGTACTGCGAAGATCAAATCGTGGGCATTACTATACAATTAGCCGTTGAATTTTGAGACAGCGCGAGGTCAGCCACATGTAGATTAGATGCTAATTGAGACTGGGGCTGACTGGGGACGCGGGGGAGCCGGTGCTCGAGGGCGTTAGAAGGGCGTCCTGCCGCATGTGGACGGGAAGGTTTCTCGACATCGCGGCAGATACCCAAGCCGGGTCCAGAACCTGGCAGGTGAATCCGTGAAAATCGTGGGCAAGAGCGGGCAAGCCGCGGGAGAGTCAGTGTTGGAGAATGCCGGAAGGGCGTCCTGCCGTATGTGGACGGGAAGGTTTCTCGACATCGTGACAGATACCCAAGCCGGGTCCAGAACCTGGCAGGGGTTTCGTGGATTAATGCAGCAGCGCAGCACTAATGACAGGCGCCAGACGAGCCGCGCCGTGTGATGTTCCTAGTGTCATATCTACCATTGACGCGTGGGCGCGGTATGGCCACCCTCGGCAAGTCACGTCGACCGGGAGCTTGAACCTGCAAGCACACGGGAAATCCCTATCCCCACCTATCCTCGCAGTCAAAATCTCCAGCTCCCAGCCATCATGAACTTGACTAAATCCCGTGCCTTGTCCGTGTTCGCCGCGCTGTCGGTCTCCGCAGACATGGCAACAGTTCGACTCACAGAGCCACGCTGGTTTGACACCGCTCTCGTCCGAGCAGAAGGAGGTGAGGATGGGAGAGCTCCATTCCGATGTTACGCGTGAGAGTGAATTAGTTAGACGAAGCCTCAAGTCCTGGCGCAGAGGCCGGCGCTGCAAGTCGCAGACAAACCGGATTCGGATCTGGGAGCGAGAAGGAAAAGACTTTGAGCGATATGGAGCGGAAGATGCAGAGATGCAGAACGAATTTAGGATAGAATGGAGGGCGAAAGGAAGAAAGGAGACTGCAGAGGAACAGGAGGAAGATAGCCTTGCTGCTATGGCTTGCAACTCCTTTCCCCTCCCGCTCGACCGTCGTCGAAGGTGCCGTCTCCACTCCCCACAAGATCGCAAGTTCTGGATCCGCATCGTATCGTCCGTCGCTGCGCGCACACACAGCAACTCTCAGCTAGATCAAGAGCGGAGACGTGATGTGCACAGTGTGCATCCACGCCGACATCCAGGACGCCCACACCGAAGTCCCAAGCAGAAGCGCCAGCAGTTACTCGAGAGTACCATCGAAATCGTGTGCCTCGCAGGCAGCACCCGCGCAAGTCGACCCTTTCCCGCCTCCGCCTCCGCCTCTGAGGCGTACACTGCTTCTGTGTCACCGCGCATACGCCCCCATCGGTACATGCACGTATAGTCCCACTGCACATACATGCGCAGCGTCCCCATCCGCCAGCACAACCAGAAGAAAGAGAACAGAAGAAAGCCACAAGCAACAGAGCGTACGCACCACCGAGCAGCACGTCTCACCCCTCCTTCGCCTTCGTCCATCCGGATCGAGAAGTACGCACCTCGAAAAGGATAAAAATGATACGTCGGCGAGCGAATCGCAAGGCCGATGAGACGCGGGGAAAAAGAAAGGGATGACAAGCAGGGAAAGGGGAGACGTGAGGCAAGCGGGCAGAGCGAGCAGACGAGCGCTCCGGCTTATTCTCCTGTCTTATCGCATGGGAGCCGCGCATGTGCAGACCGATGAAGAAGAACGCCTCTCACCTCACTGGAATCCCGTCTGCGACGTCTTATGCCTCTGAGGTCGGGGTAATGGAGGTGGTCGCATTGCCAGCGTGGCTCGAAGAGGGTCACTGCTGCGGGGAGGGGAGCGCGCGCTGTGATGCTTTCGCGAGAGGAGAATGTGGCGCGGAAGTGGAAAGGACAGACCATCGAAAATGCATAGCAATGAATCGAAACGGACAAGGGGAAAAAACAAAGAGAAGTACCTTCAGAATGCGGTCACGAAGACCCGATACTACTACATTGCACACTCTTCCTCCATTCAAAGCGTCTGCAACCCGTTCCGCTCAGCGCGCCGATTGAGCAACCGTCGCGGTAGAAAGACGCCATTCGAGATAGCAAGCTGACCCATAACTTCTGAGAATTTGAGCCAAATCACGCCCAAAGATAATTTGCAGAGATTCGGTGAGAGTCGACGGAGGCACAAGTCCAGGATACAAAAAGAAAGCCGTGAGTCGTATGAACCGGGAAGCAGGACGAATGGCGCTCGAATAAAGCGGAGCGGCTGAGATGATGAGCGGCTGAAAGAACGCGGGTGATGTCCTGTGATTACTTGTTCCCCTTTTGGCACTTTTCGACTTGCCGACGCTTGTCGACAAGCACGACAAGGGTAGTATACAAGCTCGTCAGTCAGTGTGAATGCCCATCTTCGTCAGTTTGATGGCTATCTTCGTCAGTTTGATCGCCATCTTCGTCAGTCTGGATAGCCGAGGTTCAATCCTCGTCAGTCAATGGAGCCGACGGTGCAAGCTCGTCAGTCCTGGTTCAAGCTCGTCAGTCTGGATCTCTCGGCGGAGATCATCCCAATTCGGTAGGTGCCGCGGATCTGCGTGACCTTGGTGTGACCCCGCCCTCTGCTTCTTTGCTTCGACCACTGCCACCACAACGAGCACTTCGGGCGTATTTGTGTACCTGTGAGCTTGTGTCCTCCTCCAGCTCAACAGGTTTTAACAGCCTTACCTTCTCCCAGCTTTCTTTCACATGTACGGCGCAAGCGCGCATTGGCCGTACGGCAACTTCAGCGGCACCGACGCGGCGGGATGGAATGGGGTCGAAGGAGGGGGCGAAAATGATGGTCAATTCGATGTGTGCGGCCAGTTCACACGTTCAGCCCTGTCCTGCCCTCACCATTCCTGATGCAGGCAAGCTACTAACGCATCTTTCCCATCTATATCAACGCCGTCACCCTGGCCGTCGGCCCCCAGCCACAATGCAGCGCCTTCCTTCGGCTCTTCGGCACACTCTGACGCGTCTCATGCTGGTAGCATGACGTTCCCGGACGCGTTTGCGCAGTCGATCCCGTATCAGCCGCACCACGACGGCTACCACTTGGCAGTTGGAACTGAACTTGGCGCCAATCTCTGGCGTGCCCAGTACGGCGAACCACTAAACTATCCACTACAACTGGCCGCCCTCGAGCAGCAGCTCGATTTTCTCACTTATGTTTCGCAACGGTGATGTTCCATTATAATGCCGACATTTCATGCGCAGAGATCCCTCAATGCACCCGAAGCAGTCAACACACGATCCATGGGTGGATTTCGTTGAGTATGTGGTTTTCTATCGGTGGCTCGGTGAGTTCGTACTAATAAAATTTCTAGAACGGAGTTGAATCATCACAACATGGCCAGTTCTTCGCACTCTTCGACTTCTTCCCCTGTATATTACTCGTGCGCCGTTTCTTTTTTGGTGCTCGATTAATTAAAACTGACAGATTTTGCTCAGAGATGACCATCGCGCTACTTCCAGGTGTGCACCTCCCACTCCACACTGTTAATTTTGCTGATATTTTGCCCCCATCTAGTACCGGTTACTCGACACCGTATTCGGACTTTACGCTATTTGATACATTTCCTGAAGAGTGGTAAGTACTCGGGCATCTCCATTCCAAGTCCCCTTCTTACTGCGTTCCCAGGGCCCGGGTGGCGGGTGCCTCGTCGCTATCCTCTCCGCGATGCACATCTGTAGCACCGGAAATGGACTCCGACGACGCTTCTGAGTTGAGTGGCTTGCCCACGTAAGTGTTCCTCCTTTCATATGCCTTTGCCTCTCAAATTCAATTTTCAGGGGAAGCCCGCTCAAGTTCGCCCCACGCCGATCAGCTCCTCGCATTTCCGATGTCAGCAATACTAGCCCAGTGCCCGTGGATATCAGCAGTATCAACAATCTCTTTGAGGACTGCGAGTGGCACCGGTCGGACACCATCTGGCTTGATGACGGCATTTGGTCCCAGTACATCACCTTCGGTAAAGGTGTCAGCCTAACGTCCGGAAAGCTCGTGGAGCGGCTTGAACAAGTTCACGGTGGCGTTCCCACCGAGCTCCCACATCTGTCGGTGCCCACAGCGTTCATTCTTACTGCTCCGGATAGCGCGAGAGTGGATGGGATGACAATGGACAACCTGTTTCGCAGCGGCGTGAGTGATTGATTCGTTGTTCAGCCAAATCAAAGTGACCGTATTTTCTAGTGTCCTCATTCGTTCGGTGGTTCGACGGGCAAGCCATCCGGTGATACGTCCATCCTCGGCCTCTTCTTCCCCGGCCAGGACCCCAAGACAAAAATCAGTGTTCGTCGTGCAGTTCCCACGTGCCGCGGCATCCTTGCCTGCGAGTCCCTCGATGAATCCCTCATTGTTGGCGAGCGTCGGGAGCTGGATCCTAATGCCAAGCAGAAACTCGCACAGGCTCAACTTCGGACACGCGAATTACAGGGCACCTCACGTGTGGGCCAGGTTTTCACGTACAATTTTGATCGCTCCTCGGCTCTTGGTCGGCTGATATCTCTGCAGGTTCATGAGTGCAATGGAGCGTTTCCACTGTAGGGGTGTTCTACCGGACAAGTCAGGTTGTTCAGGAAAGGCAGTTCTCGAGAAGCTCGATGTGGTACGCGATGTCCGAATTGATATTGGATTTGAAACTAACTGTTGCCAGCCTAAACGCGGCAAGAATTACGGTGTTGCCTGCTCCGAACGCGACACCCCCCTTGCTGAAGGCTTCGAGCACTCTTCGCATCCGTTGCCACCGCACATCGATGAGGGCATCCTCTGCGACGCGGTTGATGGTCGTCGTGTGATAGATGGCGAGGATATAGATGGCTGTTGTTCAATGACCATGTCCTTGAGCAAAAACCACGGGGGTCAAGCACATTGTGGTGCGTACTTGTTCGCACCCATTTAATTATTTAATTTTGAGCTGACTCTTCGGGAGGTATGGAGCATTCAAAAGACGGGACAAGATTCAAGGCCCGTATGATCCCGATTGAATGCGGAGCCAAAACCACGTTCTTTGTCCCCATCCCAGTGTATGATTCCCTCTCTCTCACATGCATCGCCTATCCCCACGTCGAAACCCCGCACCGACATATTACCGCGTCGGGGACAAAATGCCCGCACAAGGTCCGCGACGAATACAGGGCTCTCGCTCTCGAATATGGGCCCGGAGTGACTGTTGCAAAGCTGGAGAACTGTACGTGGTATCAGCTCATACGATCTTATGATTCTAATTTCTTGTCAGCTCAACTTGCAAAGACAAAGTTCGGCGGTAAAACTTCCAGCCAGTACCACCCGGGCCTCATCAATACATCATTGAAGACACGACTGGTACGGGAAGCCCGCAAGCAGTCCTCCGCGCATGGAGCATTGACAACGTCTGAGGGTAAGGGTCAACTGACACCAGTTGAGTTTTTTTTTTGTTGCTAATTCCTCGGATACAGAAATCGCTAGCTACGTTGCACGCCAGCAGGCCTCTAATGATCCGTACATCCACAGCAGTATCTCGCGCGGCGGAAAGAGTACCCATTTTGGTGCAAAGCCGCGCTTGCTCAGTCGTATCCACAAGCTGCGCACCCTCGATATAGATACATCATTCAAGCCCGTCGACGGCAAGCTCCAGATGTTTGAAGTCAACGGATGGCTTTGGTCTCACGTTTGCGGTAAGTCCTCACTGTGTGCGTCATCCCAGCCTGACTCAGCCAGCTAACTCCACGCCAGTTATCACCGTTCTCCGTGTTTGGATGGAGTCGCACGATCGTCTTACATTCAAGGATGTCTGGGTTGAGATCCTGCGTCTTATTTCTACCCTCACCTCACATCGACTGCGTTTCAAAAATCTCCATCCCGGTGGGACATTGCTAGGACTGCTTTCGGACATGGAGGCTGCCCCACTTCTCGGCTTCGCCGACGCCGTCTGGGACACCTTAACCGCGGCGCGGCAAGCCGAGATTGGGACACCTATAGCCATGCTCTCGTACGTTCTGCGCATTTGCCACGTACACTTTGACCGGTACGTTCAACCCGCTTCCTCCGGAGTTTGGCTGATATAACGCCGCAGAGGTGTCGACTCCGACCAACTGAAAGATCTTTCGAGCGCTGATCGCGAAAAGGTCAGATCACTCAAAGACTGCACCTCTCACGAGGCGTTCGAGGAGTGGAAGCAAGCGGTCTCAGTGATCAATGACCCAATGGGGCGGCTTCGAGGTCAGTGTTTAATCTTTTCATTTATTTATTTTTTCAGTTTTTTTTGCAGCGTGGCGGCGCCAGAAGGAGATGCATCTGTTCCTTCTCCCTGGACTTATTCAAGCGCTCTCCAACATCGACCTGGACGACTGGCATCTGATGCCCGCAAACACGAATGTCGGGGAGGGGCAGCATCGCTGGAACAATATTCAAACTGGTGTCTCAATGGGAGTCATTGATGTAGAATTTAATGTAGAGAGGTGGGGACGAGAGTAGGGAAAACAAGATGATTTATTCAAGAAATAAAAAGGGCTTTTATACCTCGAGAACAATGGTACAAAACTAATATAAACAGAGTGCGTAGGACAATGCACTTAATAAATTGACTGGTTTCAGACCAGCTGAAACTACGCAACGCGATGGTACGCGTTTCATCGTGCTGTGCATATCCATGCACAACGTGGCGGCGTACGTGTCTGCGTACGTGTCGGCTTGAACATTCCAACACTCCCCTCAAGCCGAAATTAATCCAAGCGCTTGAACGAGCGGCTTGAACTTGAATGCAGCAAGAGCCTTGGTGAGTAGATCTGCTGTCATCTCGTTTGTTGGACAATAGACAACTTCGAGAGTGCCGTTTCCAATCTGCTCGCGGATAAAGTGGTACCGAATGTCGATGTGTTTGGTACGTGCGTGGAATTGACCGAGTTCGGCATGCGCGAGCGAAATAGCGGATTGATTATCGTTGTAAATGAGGAAGGGGAAAGTGATGGGTCCAAAGAGTTCCCCCATGAAGTAGCGGAACCAGATGGCTTCCTTCGCGGTGTAGGTGATGGCAATATATTCGGCTTCTGTTGTAGACAGCGAAACAATTTCCTGCTGTTTCGACGACCAAGAAACCGCGGCACCATTCAAGATGAATGCGTAGCCGGAAACAGCCTTCCGATTCTCCAATGACATTCCATCAGCATCGGCAAATATGTCGAGGCCGAGCGTGGAGTCAGATGCGTCGTAAGTGAGCGCATGGGTGCGCGTGCCCTTCAAATACTGAAGTACGCGTTTTGCAGCGTTCCAATGGGGAAGTCCTGGGTTGTCGACAAAGCGGGATAGGACACAGACTGCAAATGCTAAGTCTGGCCGAGTCGCTGTTGTGAGCCAGACGAGTCCGCCTATCAATTCGCGGTAAGGAATGCCTTTCATCTCCGCGAGAGCCGTGGGAGTCGTAGGACATTGTTCGCGACTGAGTTGAACCGTGGGATCGAGGGGTACCGAGATTGATTTACAATCAATCATGTTGAATTTCCGCAAGAGGGAGTCAATGTAAGTTGTTTGGGACAACGCCAGCGTGCCCTTTTCACGATTACGATTGACCTCCATTCCAAGAAGCCAACTGATTGGTCCAAGCATCGTGATATTGAATATTCGCGATATCTCGTCCTGAATTTCATCAATCAATGCGGGTGAGTTCCCGGTGATGGTGCTGTCGTCTATGTGGATGGCGAGCAGCGCCAGATCATTGCCTCGAACTAGGCGGTAGACAGCGTGGTCGGAATGGAGTGGATAGATGTCGAGTGTAGCGAGAGCCGAGGTGAGCTTCTCGTACCACTTGCGACTAGATTGTTTCAATCCGTAGATTGTGCGTTGAAGCCGGATGACCTCCTGAGAATTCCCATTCGAGTAGTGAGGAGTCTGTTCCATATAGATCTCCTCATCAGGTCCAAATTCTCCGTTGAGAAATGCTGCGGAGTAGTCGAAGACTTTGATATCCCAATTAAATCGGGTCGCGATGGATAGAATGGTGCGCAAAGATGATAGTTTAGCAGTGGGTGAAAAGGTCTCGAAATAGTCCACGCCTTGGACCTGTGTGAATCCACGCGCAACTAATCGAGCCTTGTATTTATCCACCTCGCCATTTGCCTTGCGCTTGATGCGCAGCGCCCATTTCGATCCGACAACGTTACGGCCGTGAGGCCTCGGAACAAGTGTGTCTCCGAATGTACCAGTCCTTTTCATCGCTTCCATCTCGATATCCATCGCCTCCTTGAACAGCGGCCAATCCTCCCGGTCCATAGCTTCTTCAACTGTAGGTGAGTCCGACAAGCCTTCCATTCCAACATAAGCATATTCCATTCCAATGTTATGATGCAGATCATCATCTTCGGCGTCTGCCAAATGAGCCGCGTGTCGCGTCCGAGTGCCTTCCACAATATTTTTCGGGTCAATTGCGCTTGAAATGTCGCGCGGCGCTATTGGCGTCGTCTCGGAATTTCTTGGTGGGGTAGATGGAGGTGTTGTGAGTGGAGAAGGTGGGGTTGGTGCACGAGGAGCGGTTGGTGCGGGTTGCAGAGCTATAGCAGGTGCGTGCTGGATGCTCTCTGAATTTTCTTTGCCCCTAATTTCCGCTTTCTCCCCCTCATTCAGCACCCTATAAATTTCACCACTTCTTTTGACCTCGGGAAACTTCACGCTTCGTTCGACGCGGATCGACCGGTTGTCGGGGTAATAAATCCGATGTCCATCAATGCTGTCAAGATCATATCCCATCCATCTGCCCTCTCGAGCGCGTCCATCCAACTTTGACGCGTCAGCGACGTGAACCGAAACTTCACAACCCCATTCGTGGATATTGCGTAAGTCTGGTTTTGACTTGTGGAATGCTTCGTAAGGCGTGCGACCACCCAACGCCTTGGTAGATGTCCTATTCTTCAACCAAACAGCGTGTTTTAATGCTTCACCCCACAAATTCGTTGGCGATCCTGCGGCGTGCAACATCGCGCGCACTTTCTCCAATAGTGTGCGATTTAGTCTCTCGGCTACTCCGTTGTGCTCGGGGGTGTGATGAACAGTGAGGCGGCGCCGAATGCCCCTCTCTGCCAGGTAGTTGTCGAACGCATGGCTTTTGTACTCGCCACCATTGTCTGAGTGCAGAATTTTGATTCTGATTCCATGTTCATTCTCCCATCGAGCATCAACGTCCTTGAATGACTCCAGTGTCTGGTCTTTCGAGTGGAGTAGGATCAAGACTGTGTAGCGTGAAGATTCGTCGGTGTACGAGACATAATACTTCTTGTGCTGTGCCGTTTCAACGGTGGCGGACCCACACGTCCGTGTGGACCTCATCGCCAACATCGCCTGTCGCAGCGCGCTCTGTTGTCTTTGAAATCGGCTTGCGGGTCATCCTGCCGTGCAGGCATGACTTGCACTCATCGTTTGAAGAGCTCCCGACTCATCGAGTTCAATTCCTTCCACCAACTCATTTTTGACCAGCTTCTTGGCTGCGTCAATTGGAAGGTGCCCCATCAAGCGGTGCAGCTCATCGGGTGTCCGATGACAGGTGCGTCCGATGCTACATTTGCATGTAATGGTGGTGGTGGTGGAGGTGGAACTCGAACAGTATAGAGTCCGCGAACGAGTGGAATGGCGCCAATCTGCTGACGTCTTCCATCGAATATGCGGCACTCCTTCTGTCGGAATTGGACTGCGCAGCCGGCTTGCGCAATGCGCCCGATGGATATGAGTGTGGGACCGAGCTTGGGTACATATAGGACGTCCTTCGCGAGGACTGTCGTCGACCTGTTCGCCCCATTTGGCACTTCAACATGCATATCCCCCATTCCAATTGCGTCGAGTGTCTGATTGTTGGCTGCGGTAATTCCTCGTGGCTGAATAGCCCGATAATTGGTCAAACGATGTCGAGAGGGGGTCATATGAACTGAGGCGCCCGAATCATAGATTTCGAGCCCATCTTCGGGAGTGGCGGCGGCGAATACGGCTTCCGAGGTGAGTGATGTCTTCGCTGAGTGTTCATCATTTTTCTCATCCTTCTCAACGTCGTCAGCTTCATCATCGCTGTCCGGCGCATCCAACAACGGTGGTAAGTCCTTATATTCATCATCCGAATCCTCCTCGTCCAGTTCATCAAACTCAATAAAATCCTCCAGCTCATAAGATGCTGCTATCCACGCAGCATCCAACTCCTTGCCCTTGCCTGCTTTTGCAGCGTTGGCTTTGCCATATCCCTTGCGAGGGTTTTGGCCCTCCTTCCCTCCTCCTTTCGCCCAACATTCCCGTGCCATATGCCCCTTCTTGCGGCAATTAAAGCACTCCATCGTCTTTTTCGACTTTGACTTGCCGTCGTTCCCGTAGAACGCGGCCTCTTTCCCGCCCTTCTCTGTGAGCCTGGCCGCTTTGCGGTCGGCTTCGTCGCTGATGCCTTGCAGCACCGTGTCGGGATCGAGTGTCTTGCCAAGAAGCGTGGCGGCACCAGTAAGCGCCGATAGGTATGTTTCGTAGGACGAGGGGAGGGAACCGAGTACGATTGCGACAAAGTTCTCATCTCCTGGGTCGGCACTCATAGCGATCAAGTCCGCCCTTATCGTCCGTAACTTATCGAGATGACCCTTCACGTCGCCGCCGTCTGTGCATCGCTCATCCTGAAGCTTCCGCCGCAGATCGACTGTGACCATCTTTGATTTCTTCTCATATTCGTCTTTCACCTTCTCCCACATCCCCTTCGCCGTCTCAGCCCCTTTTACCTTCAAGAACAACGAATCTGGCAGCACCGAAGCCAGGCCCTGCTTGATAATGGCCTGCTCCGACTTCCAGATCCGCCGACGTGCCAGGTAGCTGTCATTGGCCTTTACTTCCGCTGCCGTTGGTGCCGCAACGTCGACGATATTGGGAGCGTCGGGTGCAGCAGCGGTGACGTCGAAATGGTCGCTGAGACCTGCTGCGTCCAGCGCGAACAGGAAGCGATCGCGAAAGAAGACCCAGTTGGTGCCGTCGGCCTTGCAAGCGGGAAGCTTGGTGAAATATTCACCAAGTTTGGCGGTCGAGGAAAATGTGTTGGTAGACATGGGGTGAATAAAGTCAGAGTTTTGTGATAGAGGTAGTGATATTCGTTCGAGGTATAAGCGCGGGGGCCAATAACCTGTAGAATTTAATGTAGAGAGGTGGGGACGAGAGTAGGGAAAACAAGATGATTTATTCAAGAAATAACGAGGGCTTTTATACCTCGAGAACAATGGTACAAAACTAATATAAACAGAGTGCGTAGGACAATGCACTTAATAAATTGACTGGTTTCAGACCAGCTGAAACTACGCAACGCGATGGTACGCGTTTCATCGTGCTGTGCATATCCATGCACAACGTGGCGGCGTACGTGTCTGCGTACGTGTCGGCTTGAACATTCCAACAATTGAGTCGATGGAAAAGTACGTTGTTCGCATTGAATTTCGTCGTTTACCATGGATAACCTGCCGCAGATATGAAGCTGTTGATGCAGCAACGGAAGCTCGACTGACGCAAGGTGATATCTCGGGGGATCTGCGCGACGAGCACAACAACGCTGTCGATAGGTGTGTAAACTCCATGTCACGAAAGGCAGGGGCAGCCGCCAAGGCTCATCGTATACGTACATCGGACGAGCACGTCCGCCATTGCACGATCCTCTTGAACGAGGCGAACGAGGCCTTACAGACTGCTAAATACCAAGCTCAAGTGCGATTTTTTATATTCTGTGAATCATCTCTGATGTCCCTCAGTCCGATCGTTCTCAGCTGGCCAAACAGCGTGTCGAGACAAAGAGGCAGCAGGTGAGAGATGCAGAGAAGGCCCTCGCGCTGGCCAAGGCCGAGGCCAATGTGAGTCACATCTGCATCAGAGAACTCTTTCTCACTGCCTCTAGTCCAACTCATCTGGCCGCGTACCACTACCTCGTGCCCAAATTCGAACTGCAACGGCAACGGTGTTCCCCGCCGCAACTAACGTCCCTATCCCATCTGCCGGAACACCGGATCCGCTGCAGCCCATCCCGGCAGCAGAGCTGTCTGAGGCGCCTATACGCGAGCTTCGGAAACGTGCCCGAGCCCACAACCCCTCGGCGCCGTCATTACAGCCAGGAAAATCACAGAAACGCGCCAAGAAAGGTGGAGAGAAAGAGCTGAACCTTGACTGGGAGCTAGTCGCAGGAGGGAAACGTTGGTGGGCGCGGGATCTGGCGCGAGAGAACCCGGAGGAGTTCAAGTTGGAATGGCCTGCATATGCACATCTTGTGGATACTCTTTAGTTTATTCATTGCTTAATCTTGAATCGACTTCCATACTTTCGTTCCTGAACGCGAGCGTTGTCAGTTGAGAATGAGCACCGGAGCTGTGGCGCTTTCCCTCTTACTCCCGTTTCTTTCTGCGACTTGACATGTTGATTGCGGAAACTAGGGTTGGAAAAAACGGTACTGTGAGGTTTATATCTGCATATCGTGTTATCTACAGTTGAGGACAACAGGCTGGTGGCTGGAGAAAAAGAGCACATGTGTACTTAGCTACAATATATTTTTCATCCTTTTGTGTTTTGTGTTTTTGATGGTATTCTAAATCCGGACATGTCGAATGTGTCTGACCCCCAATTTGCGAGTGGTGCTCTGGTGACCCAAAGTATCAACCCCTACGGTGCATCGTATCCTCCCAAGTACTAATAAATATGTTTCATGAGTAAAATATCCTTTGCCCGCACTCGGAGTGATATGTTTGTGATGGCATTCCAAATCCGGACATGTCGAATGTATCCGAGCGCCAATTTGCCAGCGGTGCTCTGGTGGCCCAAAGTGTCAATCCCCGCAGTAAATCGTATCTTACAAAGTACTAATAAATATGTTTCATCAGTAAATATTTTTTGCCCGCACTCGGAGTGATATGTTTGTGATGGCATTCCAAATCCAGACATGTCAAATGAATATGAGCCCCAATTTGCCAACGATGCTCTGGTGGTCCAAACTATCAATCCCCGCAGTGCTTAACATCTTAGAAAGTACTGAGAAATATTCTTCATGGGTAAGTTTCATGTTTGTGATGGGCCAATATTAGCTCAGGATCGTCCTCTTACCTGCGACTATCCCATCAACAGCCACATGAAATCCAGGTATGTAACCAACTGAAGCTGGCTCCATACTAATCGGTATGAGCCACGCTCTTCGATTTTAGTTGAGGCCACGCTTTTGTAGTCTTTTATCACTGAGCCTCAATACCGTGCTCAAACGGACTACCGGGCCCTTCGATATTGGATCAAAGTGATCCACTCCGCACACATCTCGTTAATCACATTCCAAATAGAAGATTATCAATGTGGTGTCTTCTGCTGTTATCAATCGGGACGCGAACGGGAATCCCACGTGACCGTTAAGTACACGGGTACGCGGTCACATACGTGAAGGCCAGTGACATCGCAGACATCTTGTCAACTGAGCAGATTGCCGCCAACATCTCAACAGAATGACGAGGATTGACGGCACTGACGAATATTTACAATGGCACTGACAAACAAGATTATACGGACTGACTGACGAGTTTGTAAATGAGCCAGTCCAGCTAGATGTTTGTGCGTGCGAGAGGTGGCGAGATGAACGTAAGAGCCAAGAGAGATTGTGTGCCACTCATTGCCGACATCCAGATCAAGGCCGAGGTGCCCGATCAGATTGTTCCTTTGTTTTCCTGCCACGACCTTCTTTCACCCACCTTGATCATCCTGGAACCTCTTTTGGTGCTGCTCTTGCATGAGGTGACGAGATCCCGGTGATATCATTCATTTCCCGAAGCCGCTCAAAATTTAACCCGCGGGCGCAACATTTTTCGTTGTCATGTACCGCGAGTGTGGTCCCTATTCAATTTGTGTCAGCCCTGGACAAAAAAGGAGAAGATAATACACTGCTGAGATTCGAAGCCTAGCCGGCTGCGCACGTGAATGAGTCTGCAAAGCGCCCGTTTAGTGTGTTCTGAATCGACGTACATACTCAAACCTTTCCATGTCGGGAAATGCGTGGCAAGAGGGCGGTGGTGAGCTTGCTGGAATATCGAAATCCCGCCAAAAATCGACCCAAAAACAAAGAATAAACAGCCCACGACAACATTAGGGCGCGGGGAGTCGAACCCCGGCTTGCTGCCAGTCAAGCAATTAGTCGCGTTCATTTCCCATTAATCTGGGCAGCCGTGCACCGTGCACCACACCCGAGCTGAAGATTGAGCTTGGGTGTGGTGTACATTGAGATGAAAAGAACTGATGGTATCCTCGCCCCCGATTGCGAGGACATGAGAGTAGTTCAGTTAAAAGAATTGAAGGCCCGCAGCTTAGACGCCAGTCTCGATGCATGAATCACGTTCACCCAAGGTATCCATAGTACAAATCGAATGTGACAACGCACAACCACGCCTTGATCAACCGGATAACACCAAAGTGAAGGCCAAGAACCGATTGGGGCACTGGCAATCGAATCTAGATCTGCCGCAGTCATCGATGTAGTTCACAAACAAGAAAAGAGCTGTGGCCCGAGTAAAACGGGGGATTGTTAACGCTCCGACATTGTGAGCGAAAGACCAGGTTCCATAGAGAGACTTATTTAAATCCACCACGACCTCGGAAGTCTTGACATACCTTAAAAAAAAGAGAGAAAGGGGAGTCATTACCTTTGTATCCTACCCAACGTCATACTCCTTCCAAGGGTACTCCAGGAGCAGTGATACCATGAACACAGCGAGACAAAGGGAGGGAAGACGAATGGAAGGGGAAAAAAAGCATAGCATAGCCGGCAGGTGCAGGGAGTCGAACCCTGGACTGCTGCGAGCATAGAGGTTTTCCCCATTTATTCCACGCAGCTGTGCACCGCGCACCACGACTGATGGGAATACCTTGTTGGATGGATTAACTGAAACACATTCAAATGACTGTTGACTTCACTGCCTACGTTTCCGCCCTCCAGGCCATGGTCCAGGAGAATGGGAACCGGAACAGCCGGGACTGAATGGATTTGATTCAGTTGAGTCGGAATGAGTCGTCTAAATCCCCACAGAATTCAGGGGGGTGAACGATGAGCATAATCTGCGAGACAGAGAGGAAGCGAGGGGAGAAAAAGAGACAAGGAGTTGAGAAGTTCGGGTGCGGGGAGTCGAACCCCGATCTGCTGCAAGCACACTAGTGCTTCCAGGAAAAATCCGCGCAGCTGTGCACCATGCACGACACCTGATTGAAATACCTGTCGATGGAATGCATTACAATGACTTTTCAAATTGGCTGGCTGACTCATGCTTCGGTCTTGATTATCCTCCATACACACGAATGGAGTATCTGGATCCATGGATGAACGGATGGACGCAGGAGGATTAGATGCAGTAAAAATCTGACACGTACTTCGCGCGAGAGGGCGTCTGTTGGTTCAAAGAAATAGTTATGCGCATACGCGAGCAAAAATAGAATTCGGGTGCGGGAGTCGAACCCCGGCCTGCTGCAAACACCGCAAAGTACCAGATTTCACGGCCGTGCGCCGTGCACCACACCCAATCGAAATTCCTAGATCGGTGTATGAACATGGGAGGGAAATCCCAATGGCGGGGATAAGCTGGGGTGTGGAGACAGCATCGAGTGGATCTGTTTTTGTGGGCACTACAGACAAAACAGCCGACACCAAAATGTTCCTCAAAGACGTCATGGGGCTCGACTTTTCAAAGCACCGCGAGCCATTCGTGGACCGCGGATTCGACAATTTGGAAACCCTCAACATGGACGCCGGTGCAGCTGCAGGAGACGTTGCAGCGCGTGTTGGTGGGGAGCGCGGAGGAACGTGGGGGCGGAAAGGGCTGAGCGCGCTAGAAGTTGTCCCGCTAGATCTCGCTATTCGGGCGCTTGGGAATGGGAAGAAGGGGCGAGGTCAGTCGATGTGGCAGGCTTGTAATTCATTTGGCGTCCTTCATTCGGGTCTTTTGTACATTTAAATCTGTTTTACGCTCCCCCCGAGCGTAATTTATGGTGGCTTCTCACTGACCTTCGATCCACTCCAAGAGATTCTTGTTGAGCTGCTCCGGGGCGGCAAACTGAACCCACTTTGACGTTCATGCGCACCAGCAATATTAGAGAGCTTTAGAAGGAAGGGTGGGTGCGAAGACATACATGATCCGTGTGATACTCCTTGATTGTGAGGTTTGGGCACCAAGGCTTGAGGGTGAGAAGCCCCCACTCCGGGCGGCAGATGTAGTCGTTGAGGGTGGCAGCGAAGAAAACGGGCTGCTTGATGATGTAGTTTTCCTTCGGGACCACTAGGGAATGGAGGAGAGGCGGCCGTCAGCACAGGAACGGTGATATACACATAGAGACATAGTTGATGTGCTACATAGAAGGAGGACGCACACTTGTCGTCCTCGGCAACCATGGCGGTGGTGTACTGCTTGTACCAGCACAGCGGGCCTGCGAGGCCGCCTTCCAGAAGCTCCGCCTTGTGGACGTCGAAGTCCTGGGGATGGATTGAGAGGGATGTGCCAAGGAAGAAGAGAAATAAATGAAACAAACATCTTGGGTGAGGTACGACGGGGGCGGCGTCACTTTGTGGCTGAGGGCCCAGTCTTTGAGCTTGTCGCGCGGGGCCATGTCGGTGAGCCACGTCTTGGAGTCGTGGGGGTACAGGATGTTCAAGAAGGCGTCTGTCTATGTGCACCGATCCTTATTAGTCTAGCAGGGAATCTGATCAGAGCTTCTACATACGTGGTTGGCGATTATCTTGTCAGCGCCCTCCTCTGCAAAAAAAACTGCTCATTTGGTAGGTTGTCCTCTGCCAAAACCCATAGGCTACAATAACCCATACCCCGTGGGCCCCACCAAGGGATAGGTTAAGACAGAGTTGACTGTAAAAGACGAAGGCCTGCAAATTTTGCGGTCGGGGACTTGGTGTATCTATCCACTCTGAATTTGAAGCTTCCCGGGGGGCGGGCTCGGAAGCTTGCGCTGGGTTATGTTAAAAAAAAAAGAGAAGTAAAGCTGGTCACCAGAATCCCAGAAATTGGAGTGGCTGAGCTCACGATCTGAGGTGGTGGGGTAGTCATGTTACACTCCCAATATATTGCGCTGCACAGGCAGTCAGCAACTACATAAACACTCATTCAGAGACCAGGACACAGACCGCGATGGTGAACTATTGTGATGTTCAAAATTTAAACTAAACAGAGAAGATAGACACATGCTTTTGGAGACAATCCGTGGATGGCCCAATTTCGACGTTTAAATAGTGCTGGTAGTTACCTGTGTTGTGTGAATGTAAAAAATGGATAAATAACCTCAAGACCCAAATCGTACTCAGCTATTAACCTGCTGTGATGCAGGACGAGCAAAAAGAGTGTTATATACTTGCGCGTTTCTATCTGATCCACTATTCGAGCTAACAAAAGAGAAGAATTCAAACATACCTCGGCTACCGATGGAATCATATACATAGATAATCATCGCGACGGTCAGGAAGGATCGATCGGGGACATAGGTGAAAGCGAATATGCGCATGTTCAGGCATATTTGTCGCTCAATACCTATGTAATCAGCTCGATATAATTGGGGACTGAGCGAAAAGAAACCAATTGGATGCGACTCACAAGTAACCCCGCGGACATTCTCGAGCGCGATCGGCGGTGAGGGACGTGCAAGGTGGCGGGAGCAAGCCATACGTTAGCATTGGGGTGGAGGCGACAGCAGCGACAAAGTTGCTGATGATCGATGGAGATGATTCGAAGGACCGCGTCAAGATCACCGCTTCAGGCGACCGTGCGTTCCATTTCCCGCTCCTTCTCCTCACAGATCGGAGCGCCTCCTTCCGGGGCGCGCTTTGCGGGAGCCATAGCCGGCGCATCGCGGCGGAAGCGTTCGAAGCGATGCGTCGGATGAGTCAGCTGGTTGGCATGCGCGCAGTGGCTGGGCGGTGGGAGTCCCGTGAGTGGTGCAGTGCTGCGCTTTGCTGGCGAAGATTTGAGTCCGCAGAGAACTCGGAGCATATCGTTTTCAGCAAGGGCGGCCCGGGCGCGGAAGGCGACCCACACCGCTGTCCAATGCCTGCGGACATCAGCCGGCAGAGTGTGGGCCAGCATAAGCTAACGCCCGAGAGCCACACAAATCGCGTGGATGCGCTGAATGAGCTTGTGAAGCGGAAGGGCTATAAGTGGGAACTCGTCGATGTGGAGGCGGAGAAGATCTCGAAGGATATGCAGCTGAAGGCTGCTGCACTGACGATGGTACGCTACCGTTGGATTTCGCACCTCGTGACTAGCCACCAACCCTATGATTCGCACGAGTCTCTTACGCTTATCCCACGATCGCGCCTGCGAGGACGCGGCGTTGCTGCGACGGGAGGGCGACCCGTCGGGAAAAAAAAAGTGCGTAATAGGCGGCCTGTGCGCGATGTCAGTGAAAAGAAAGGGAACAGACGAGACGAAAGCAAAGGGATGGAAGGAAACACGCATATCAGAAGATCGCGGACAATCCGGGAGGATAACACCTACCTGGCCGCTTCTCCCCGTTGCCCGCCGATGTCCTGCAGCTCGGCTGCGGCGCCGATGGGCGTGATCTTGTATAAATATAAAGACACGAGGAGGGCACCGCACGCTGGGTGGCGGCATGGGGGACTCAGTGGTCTTGAGAGAGGGCGGACGGATCTGAGTTTACTCGAGCGCATGGTCCTGCCCGAGGAGAGCGAAGCACGTGCCGGGGACGACGCCGCAGGCGTGTGACAAGCGTTTGGAGGCGCGAATGGTGCTCCCAATACGAAGATCACAGCGCGGGAGTATTTGGCTTTCGAATACGCGCAACAGTCTGCGACGACGTCAGTTAGCGGAAACAGGAAAAATTTGAGGGCTGAGGGCGTCAGGGTGACGAAGAAAGCCAGGTATGGAGGTAAGAGCAGTAGCAGTAGAATAGGAACTATTGGGTATGTAGGGACCGAATGGAGGAAATAATGGGATGGCAAATCGCGAACAAAACAACGTAGAAAAGAAGGGCGAGGACGAGGACGAGATGATATAATGAGGCTTAACAGCAGCATGAAGTGAAACGTACCAAACTTGATCCAACATCTCCCGAAACCGCGGCGTCGTGCGGACGCCTAGCGTGAGGAAGTGCGCAGACAAACGTTTGAGCCCGTGGGAGTGGAGGCATTCTTGTTGCACAAAGCGAGTCATCCATGTGCTCGAAAGCTCGCCTGGCAGAGAAATGTAGACCGAGCAAGGCGTGTATGCAATCGTTGTTGGATTCGCGAAGACAGGTGTGTCGTGATAGATATGGGGAGCGGGGAGGAGGTATGGAGAGGATTGATAGACAGGATGGTACGCGCAGGAGATGAAAAGCCGAGAACTAGGTAGGACTGGGATAGAACTGGCGACCAGAATTGAGGACAAGTCAGCTAATCATAGTTGTGGATTAGCTTGAAGCGAGCGAGAGGGAAAGCTGAGGATGCTTACCGATGGATTGGTCAAAGCTGCATAATGTCGAGCGCGATAGAAGAGCGTAAAGCGGCCAGACGAGACGGCGCAGTCGTTGATGATCGCAACGCTTGCACAAACATCGCTACGCCCGCATCATGATCCCGATTGGGAAGGCGGAATTAGCCCGGTGCCTTGGAGCAATTACAGTTAGGGTAGAGTATTTTAAATTGAGGTAGGATTAGAAAAATGCAGGTTCAATCCTGTTGGAGGAAAAAGTCCTAGATACCGCCCATATCAACAAAAAAGCCAGGTTCCGCCAAAAAGTCAGGTTCAACCCTGTTTTAGCCAAAATCCAGAAAAAATCTCAGGTTTCATGACATTTCATCAGATGATTCAGATCTATGCAAATATTTGGTTTCTTCAAAGCAATATCCCCCTTAAAGAAGGGAACTGGCCCCAGGTTCTCGGTTTAGATAGATAGGGCTCACTTCTTAACACGCCGACCGTCTTCGGTCACAGCTTGCATTTTCCTGAAGAATCTGTCTTGCTTAATCAGCGCAAGATGCGGCTGTCTATTATTATGATGTTATAATGACGTGTCGATCCATAACTACGACTCGACAACTGCACCCCTATGCACGCAAGTAATCTGCGGCGACTCGGAACTCGTACCAACGCAAACAAGATGTGCCTGCGCTTCGCTCCGGGGATGAGAATTATACTCGAACGATCAGTATGCTCTCAATCATATGGTTGAATTCTGGGATCCGAGGATGAACAACGAGCAAGAAAATAAATAAAATAAAAGACGAAAATGAAACCACTATGGTTAGCCCGAGATGCCTGACAGCTACATTCTCGAGAACGGGGCAGCAAGAAAGGCTTTTATAGGCTGAGATGTGGATCTTTCGAACCAAACAGAAGTGAACTCACCCCAGTCCTCTACGATAATATGGCCACTCTCGCTATGCCGAAGAGTCCGCGGCTCGATTGCAATCGCCGGCGCCGTAAGAGTCCGAACATCGAGAGTTAAATCTGGTTGCGGTCTGAGTTGCGGCGCATTGGTGGTATTTTTGCGGTTAAAAAAGGAGATTTGGGTCGTGAACGACAGAAGGAAAGAAAATACTGCCAAGCATATAGATTCCCGGAACAAAAATGGCGATTGAATTGAGGCATTGATACATCCAGCAGCAGGATATCTCGGGCCAAAAACTATCCAGTTTTCAGAGCAAGGCATGCGCTTGAAGAAGACCACATCAGCCGCCCAAGGAGAATTGTTGTGGCTCACGATTGCAGAGCTGGAGAGTTGCAGTGGAAACAAAGGAGAGCACGGGAGAGGTGAGCGCGATGAGTGAGATCGGAAGGCGAACAAATCCTTTTACCGTGCCCAACCAATGCTATAGTTCAACGGCATCTCATGTTGCGGTTACCGGTGCAGTGCTGCGCAATTTAGTACTTTCTAAGTAATTTTTAACAGCTGTTGACGTGCTGTTGAACGCGTATCTGGCCGGCTGATGCACGGTGGTTCAGAAGCGACGGAAATTACGGGCGCTGTGTGATCCATCTGACAGCTGTGCAGTTTAATGAATAGTTGACACAGGAAAGATGAATGGAAAAGCTGTAGAACTTTAAGCAACAGAGCAGAGAGAGAGAAACGGGGATAGACGCAATGGAGATGAGGGCAAACATGGCCCAATAAATAAAGGCCATAATCTTAATAGAACGGCTAATACATTCCGACCCCGCCTCGTTCCGCCTCCCTCCCACACATCACCGACCACAATGGCCTCCTCTGACAGGATTGTCTCTGAAGTTCTTGTCGTTGATGTGGCAGAAGTGTATGTCCGATATATTCTCATGGATGCACGAGGACTCAACTCTTCCACAGAGTCGGGCCCGTGGTACGTCCTTGTTTCACACGTGCACAAGCGTGTCCAATTTTAGTATTTTTCAGTTTATCGGAAATATTCTCAATTGGATGTTCATGGGAACTCTCGTCATGCAGCTGTGTCAGTTTGTGTGGTCTTGGAGAAAATGAAACTGAGTATTCCTTGCTAGACACATACTACCAAAATTTCCCGTCAGACCGAATATTCATCCGAATTCTGGGTATGTACCTTGTAATTTCCGCTCAATGTTTACTAATTTGTCCACAGTATACGGTCTATTCCTTGTGGACGTCGTACAGACCGTGATACTGACCTTTCATGGATGGTTCTTCACCGTCTCGGCGTGGGGGAATCCTGCCACATTTGATATCATTCCGTGGTCTGGTCCGATAATTCCGGTGCTGTGCGGACTGGGTAAGTCTTTCTGATCGTCTTGCGACTCAAATCACCAAGAAATTTGAGTTGCCGCAACTGTGCAAATTTTTTATGCATGGTAAATATGTTTGTCCGGAGCCTCTCCAGAATTCTCACGGACTCTAGGCGAATCTGGATCCTCACAACAAATCGCTTTCTTCGCTCGGCTGCAATATTAATCGTGTTGGTCGGTCAGGCGCCTATGGCTACACTTTTGTAACTCGATCACGAGAAACAGGTCGCACTTACCCAAAGCCTGGTCGCAATGATCAGTGGTTTCCCGGTGAGTTAATCATCTGCGTAGCTTTCAACCAGACGTGAAGTCCCCCCGTAGTTGCTCAAGAACTCATCCCCGGAAAACCGGATACGCTGGTACCCTGGAGTCTGGGTGAGCGTAGACATTCATCGGAGTTTCACGATACAGTGTCTAACGATTCGAGGAGATCTGGCTTGCGGGGAGTTTAGTAGCTGACGTGCTGATTACTGCGTGCATGACATATATTGTAAGTAGGATGGAGTGTTCACTTCAACCTTCTGCATAATTAATTGTGACCATCGCAGCTGGCCCGGGCTAAGAGTCGCACATTCTGGGCCACCTCCGAAACCACGCTGGCCACCCTGATTAATCGCGTCGTACAAACAGGAGCAGTTACTTCTGTCTGTGCCGCCATCGATTTGGCCTTATTCGCCGGTATTGTGGACACCAACTTTCATTTTGTACCGTAAGCGATCACCATGTCTATCTTATTCGACACTGACACCTATGATAGGTCGTATATACTTGGAAAACTGTGTGTAGTCGCTTTCCCCTACTGGAGAAGTGACATAGCGCTCATGCTGCACGTTCAGTTACACAAACAGCCTCATGCTCACGCTGAACTTACGTCGTCCAACGTACCAAGTCCCAGACGTGGATTTGATGCCAATGAGTGGCCCCAGGTCCCAGGATATTTCTGGTGGTATCCACTTCAAGCGCACGACCCACGTCGAGGGATCCATGCCGGACAATGTAGGGATCTGGACTCTCTTAGTTTTCTGAGATTCAGCTGCAACTTAAAGACGAGACAGGTTCTTGAGACCGACAACAATGAACACCACCTACATGTAAATATCCACAACGCGGTATGAAGTGATATCGCGGGGTACATTGTCCCGCGGTTCGACGTGTTCAACCCACTACTCTTCTCTTGGTCTTCTTTCACTCCTAATTCTCTCCTTTCCCTCTTAATTTGCTCCTCACTTCCCACCCCGATCCCGTGCACGCGCATAAAGTATATGTTACACGTAACCCCTCTAGACACTGTAGTGAGGTATTAATGGAATGGAATCGGGGTTTGTGCGTTGCACTTACCCTAATTTCCTGATTTTCAATTCAAAAGGCAGAAAGTAATGGAAACCCAGTGGCACCCCCAGGTCCCGGAACCACGTTGACGATAGAGTGTTCGGAAAAATCGGAAACTTGAAGCGCCGTCAAGACTCAAGAGCCATAATTTAGCGGACAAAGGATATAGATTGCCAAGTGAGATATCGGACGGCTCTCCGGCGAATTTTTTGCGATGAAATGGTATCGCGCATTCTTGCATCGCCGTGAGTAGGGTGGATTACCTGCGACGAAGACAGACGATGTGGGAAGAGAGGGAGAAGAGCCGGCGCTAATGAGATGGAATTCAGCCGTACTTGTGAAACAGTGTACAACGAGAGAAGGGAGATCGAACTCGCCCGCGGCGGGTTGTGATGGAGCCCGCGCGTGTCTGCCGCCGTCAATGATCCAAGGGGCTGTGCAACTCGGCTTGCCTCCTTGCATCGACGTCGACTCATTCTGAGCTAAAGCTGACGCACAACTTCCCGATGACGCGGTGATGCGTCTTGATGCGTTCCGACTCCCCGCTGCACGACCCACCCCATCGCCGAGGGCCGACGGTGCAGACCAAGGTCTGCAGACTTTTTATGTCTCGCTCGTTCAAGTCCATGCCTAGCACGGCCGCCGCGCCAACTCCCGAGGACGAAATCCTCCTTCCGTACTCCATGCAATAATCCTCCCATGCTCATGCTCCGTATTCCGTTCCCCGTATCCCGTTCGAATTCGCGACTTCAAGACCCTCCTGACGCAGTGGCAGTGACGCTATAGGTTCGTTTCCTTACTCTCTCCATTTGTACCTATTTAGCTCAAGGCAACCGAACCCCGTCACAACGGCGCGGTGCACGCGACTTGGGATGTCTCGCGATATCACTCAAAAACACTTTTTCAGATCCAAATACCAAGTTTTCGAAAACAAGGTCCCAAAGCGGAGTGGTCCGCACCCGTCGTAGCTGCGTAACTCCAGGATCAGGTATTTATGCAGTGGTAGCCCGTTCAACTCGGGTTTGGACCATGCAAGGTTGCACATCTATCTTTTTCCTACCTTCTCGACTCCCTCAGAACTCCCGAACAGCTCAAAGGAATTCTTACGGTCTGTGCCATCGGTTCGCGGCTGACGGATTCGTTCTGACTGCCTTATTCTCCTGCTTAGTTTCGATGCCAACTCTCCCTTTCAGGGCAGACAAAATCCTTGCACGATGCACCCATGATCGTCAAGGTCCAGCGCGGAGCGGTCCGCACTTGTGCCCGATACCTAATGCCGTGTTAAAATGGATTGCTCATTTCTGTTTTTCTAGTGTTCTCCTTGCGCTTTCCCTGTCCTATCAGCGACTGCCTATCCGGCCAGACTAGGTAACCGGCCACTTGCCTAATATAAGCCGGTGCAATGTATAATCTTCGAATTTGGTGATTGTGGGTCGGACCATGACCTTTGGGGGCCTCGGATGTCAAATTTGAAGGCAAGAGAAGGCGGCAATCAAACGTTGCGGGAGTTTCGAACAAGATGCCGGGCGTGGGGACATCATTTCTTATCCCCGACCAGCCTTCTCGCTCGTCTTTTCCTTATTGCTCCCACAATTCCTAGCCAATTCACAAGTGCGGGGGTCCGTTCTTATCCCACAGTTCGGGGCAGTTGACTCTGGTTGAATTATTGTTGAAAAACCTGCCGCTTTCCTACTCAATTCCCCCAGCAGATCTTGACTCGATTTCGAGTGGCAGGAACCGGCCACCTCTGTAACGAACTAACCATGTTTGCTGGGGGCCTGGGATTTGATTTGGTCATTCAGGATACCTCATAATGTATCCTACCATGTTAATTGGGTTTTTAACTGTCAGACCTCCCGTTCACGGCAGGGTAACATCGAAAACCACCCAATTGCGTGGACGCGTACAGATGGACTTTTTGGAGGGGTGGTTGGGATATGGGGGAGCTCGTTTGCTAACAGGTACGTCCTACTACATCCCATTGAGGCATATAGATCTCGATTTTGTCCCTAAATGCCCTGTCCTTTGCAGAGCACACCATTTGCTCCGGATTCGATCCCGGCCGTTCTCCTTGGCCGGGAACGGAAATAGTCGTGGTCCCCATACATATTATATTTACTGTTTGAGGGTATATCATAATGTATTTCGATCCAATGAATGATTTGGGATGCACTGGGGTGAATAGTACGAGTGCCAACCAAGGATTTAGCCGGATGGCCGGTTAGGCCGTTTTTGCCATTTTGGGCATTGTCCCGCGAAAGAGTTCGGCATGCCATGAAATGTCCATGTAAATTCGCAAAAAGTTCTAAACTCACTCGCGGGATGTATGCCTTCGATTCAGTCGGACTATGTGTATGGGCCCGTGGCGATAAATGCTAAGGTGGCCGAGAAGGCAGTCTCTGATAGTACACTCTGCTTGTGTCGTTTTATTTTGACCGTTTACTCGTGATTTCCCAGTTCTTAGGCTCTCCACACATTCCTCGCCTCCCCCCATCGCAAATTCGTTCACTAAATAAACCCATGCACAATCTGTGGTATTTCAAGGTCCGGTGCGGAGTGGTTCGCTCCCGCGTGCCATCGCTGGAGCAACACTTCGTTATGCAGGAGGCGCTCGTTCGAGTAGGGCTTGAACCATAGCCGTGAAGGAATAATACTTTTGGATTTTATGTATCATTCCATTGTATTTCATTTATTGATCCTCACGGCTCGTCCCCAAGTCAGGCTCCTCAGACACATCCCCGCGATACGCCCCCCACAGATCGCGGAAACTTCGCGGCATCATGTTCCCAATTTTCGCGCTGATTTGAGAGTCGTAACCCTATGAGTGTCCAAATGCACATTTATTCCTGTGTGCAACGTATAACCCAAAATTGCATTTTCGCACCATTTTCGCCTCCAGAAGGGAAATTCCGCAAAGAAATGAACCATCTATATATTGCGCGAATTCAACATTTCGCGCAACCGCGCAAAGTCGGAATTTGAAAATGCGCGCAAAGTCCGCAGATACAAAACCCGCGCAAAGTATGCATGTCCAAAAATCGCGCAAAGTGGCACCACAAAAAAGTTGCACCAGTTTGGCCGTGATTTTATTGCCCACACTGTATTGTACTGTATCGAGTTTCATCCAATAGATATAAGCAAGAGGAAGCTCAAACAATAGTTTGTAAGTTCATTGGATAAGATAAGGCATTGATTTTCCAGAACCTGACGCTCAGCCAGTGTGTACAATGTATTATTTTCTGAGTGACACTCCGCTGCCAGTGGGGCGGCCGGGGACTGAAGGCAAGAGCTATCAAATGTCAACCTTGAAGCATACCAGAGAATGGGAACGTGATAGATACTTTTTGAATTCCAAACAGACTGAAAGGCCCGTGTGATGTGGTCCTGAATTGCACGAATGGTGCATGAAGCATTCGCGGTCGATGGGGCAAAAGGATGCCGCGAACGTAAGTACCAAAGACATCGGGAAGAGAAAACATTATTAATAAGCTCCAATTTGCCCTTTTTGCATCGACTTTGCGCGATTCCATTGTTACACTACTTTGCGCGATTTTTGGACATGTGTACTTTGCGCGGGTTTCACACCCGCGGACATTGCGTGCTTTTTCAAACTCCGACTTTGGGCGATTGCGCGACACGCCGAATTCGCGCAATATAAGTGGATGGTTCAATTCTTTACGGGATTTTCCTTCTGGGGCCTGAAATGGTGCGGAAATGCAATTTTAGGTTATGCGCGCGGGAATAAATGTGCATTTGGACACTCATAGTAACTCTAATTTTCGTACTAATATAACGCCCAGCGCAAACAGAGGTCCAGCGTGGAGGGGTTCGCATCTGCGATACTCTACCCTAACACTACATTTTGGGGCTGCCTCGGCCAACTCCTTGGCTCGGCCCAGTCGGTCGAGGTTGGTCTAAGGTTGGTCGACCTCAATTTTAAGCCGCTCCTCACTAAACCGTTACTATTAGTAACAAGCGATCTACTGATCCGGCACATAGATGCTTGACCTTGGCCAAAGATTGGCCCAAACTTACAGTCGGGGTTTTAGTGGGTGTCGGTTGACCGCGGGCAATGATGGTGGAACGGCGATTGACTTCGATCGCCAGGAAACCTAAACCAGCGGGAAACGGGAGCCCCACATATCGTGTTGTAGGCACGAATGCGGTGGACGCAGAGGTTGTGCATTTTATGTTCTGGCCTGGTTCCAAGTCCGAGGCCTATATAGTTGCCACCCCATTCTGCACCACAGAACGGTGGCTATGTTGTACCATAGCCACCGTGGCTATACTGTACCACAGCCACCGCTCCATGGTATGGAACAGAGTGGCAACTATATAGACAGTCTCAACAAAATGACAGTCGGAATTTGTGTAGATTATAATCACTAGAAACGGACAACAAAAATAAAACTGAGGAAAAAAATGTGACAAGGAAGAGTGTGGTGGCTGCCGTCGACAGCGACGCAAAAGAAAAAAAAAAAGAGTGACGCATAAGAGTGTGATGACTGAATCCCGATATCACCCGAATGCTTGATGTCCCCACGGATCGAGCCGGAGAGTTCAACATCATGTAGCGCCTGAGCGCTTGAGCCCGGATCTCAAAATTCACGCAACCTTCCAGTTATTGTGGGGTCATTTCATTATGGAAGCACCGGGCATTTTTCATCGTCCAAGCTGAACAATCCCAGCTGTTGGCATAAGTATTTGAGTGCCTCTGGTTCAGAATCCAATTCGCTTGCGAGAGGTTTGTCCAACTAGTGTCGATGTTGCAGAGGTTTAAAGTTCACCGTCTTTTTCGACTTTCTATCTCATCAAAAATCATGGCAGGCAGGGAGCACTGACGAGGGAACGGGGGAGCGGGTTATTACTGAGCGAAGATGATGACTCGTGGATAAACACACCCAGGTAAGAACTCAAGAACTCAATGAAATCAAAGCCGTCGCCGAGTTATTCTAAGCGGGTCTAGGACAGGACTCGACTCTGCTGTCCTTTCATCGAGACTTCTTACTTCCCTCGGCCAGGGATTCCCCGCGTTCAAGAGAAACTTGGCTTGACTGTGGCATGCAGTTCCCATAATCAATATGAAGGATTCTCAAGTACCGTGATGGAAGAGATTGAAATTAGATTCAAGCAATAACAAAGGGACTACAGGAAGTAAACATTGGCCTCCACACTGCATCTGGCATGAAGATGGGTGGGTGGGGAAGTGGTTTGTGAATTAGCAGAGGGCAAGGGAGTAATATATCCCATCATCAACCCCCTCATCTTGGCAGTCCATGGAGTTTTCCCCAGTAAGCTGGCCAAGTCATCAGCAAAACATACCATAAGATTATGGAGTGCAGACTTGCCTCTCGCGCAAAGTTGTTGATCTCTTCGACATCTATAAGTGGATAGCCCATTTTCATGGCGCCATCTTGACTGTCCGGATCGAAACCTTTTGCTGAGTGGGTTACTAGGGGATCTGTAGGGTCGTAGGGTAAACCCTATTCTAGGGTTACTCTCATCCTCACCTCACCTCAGTGTACCTGAGCCATCTGTGCTGCAGGCATCCGGGACAGCCATGTCTAGTGCAGATGGGATGAGCACCCTACCCTGAGCAGCTCAATGGTGGATAAGTCATGCGGCATGGGCATCAGGCTTATCCACCATCGAGCTGCTCACGGTAGGGTGCTCATTCCATCTGCACTAGACTATGGAGGAGCACTAACCAACCAACCATATAATAAACCAAACCAACCAACCAACCAGCAATATGTAAACCAATGCCAGTAGAGGGTGTCCCGGACTCCCACCACCAAAGGACACTCAAATTAATTGGAGGTAGCTCTATACACTTTGTAGACTGCATTTGTTAAGGAGCTGTTGAAGAGAGGTTAATGTGAGGTCAATGTTTGGCTCTATCACAGGAGTAAGGGAGATTTCCAGCACAATACTACAACTGCCACACCTCAGCATGGCATGTGGATGTCCGGGATGCCTGCCACCTGGGACTGTAGACTTGCACAATGCTACAACTGACTGCCACCCCTCAGGCTCCTTGCTCCCTGACTCACCTCAGCATGGGGGCATCCTGGACGCCCGCTACCCTGGGACTGTAGATCTGCACAATGCTACAACTGACTGCCACCCCTCAGGCCCCTTGCTCCCTGACTCACCGCAGCATGTGGGCGTCCTGGACGCCTGCTACCTGTGGGACTGTATACTGAAGTTCTAACATTGATATATTGTTTGGAAGCATATACATTTCTAATTCCCCACTCTTGCTCAATGGCTTTGCTCAATTCCTATGAGTGAATCACTCTTCATCCTCCTCCTCCTCTTGCCGCAAGCGAATGTATGCTGGAACACGCGTTCCTCTAGGCTGGATTAACTGTTGCCGATGGACATCCGTCACTTGGAGGCGATTGGCACGCTGTCCTAGGACTGTCTCAGCATTGATGACCTGCTCGGGTCGTTGAGCTGCCATGTCTGCAATATACCGCTCTAGCATCTGCGGATCTAGAATCGGGCGTGTATTGTTGATCAAGGGTGGAGATTCGGAGCTGGCAAAAATGCGGATCAGCTGGGAGGGGGTGCTGCCCGCTTGATAAGAGTGTGTCCAGCTGGCGATCACCCTTTTTTCAAAGCACTTTGATTTGTCAAGGGCAAAGAACCATTTGAAGTCCTGGAACTCCGCCCCCATTATCTCATGCCAGCTGTTCCATTCATTCGGGCAGCGCTCGCGTATCTTCATAAGGGTTGACCATGCAGGTAGTGTCTTCCATCCCTGGCTGTTACCGTAAGAAGGAACAGTTTGGTCGGCGTACGGGAGGAGAAGGTCAAAGGAGCTCCGAAAATTGTCCCTCTGTTGCCACGCTCCACGGTCCCAGTACACGTGGAAGTGCGGATAACGAAATGTGGCTAGACCCACAAGGCGCTGCTGTATTTCAGTCAGTCAGGAGAATGACTCGTATTGTGACACTCCCGAGCGCTGGAATAGCTGTGAGAGCAGCTCTAAAAAAAGAAAGGATGGATGGCGTTTCTCCATCCATCGCTCACCGAATGCTTCATGTTCAGGAAGATCCCCACGATTATCGAAGCCAAAGTTCGCTCTGAACACAATGCAGAGAGCAGCGTCTGGGACCATCAGATTTGGGTACAGCAGTCCCGGGCTCTCTTTGCATTTCCTTTTCACTGTGCCAAGATCCTGGAATCCAATTGTTTTATGGAGAGTGAATTGGGCCTCTATCTCTCGTATCTTGCTGTTGAAGATCTTCGGAAGATCTTCGTGCGACAACACCCGATTGGGGGTGTAGATAAAGTGGACATTCGTGCCGAGAAACCCAGGCAACATGATGTGGGGCAACCACATCCGACTATAATCAAAGTAAGGGACCCGGGGTGTCACCTAGGTAATGTCCCACAAATAATACCGTTCACGTTCATGTCCTTCTCGGACAGCATCGGCCAGCGGAAATACTTCATTTGCGGCGGGTTTCCACCATGATCTGTCTGCCAGTCGGGCGCACATGGCGTTAATGAAGTAAGGTGTGACAGCAGCTAGTATCAATGCATCATTAGATGAGCGCTGCTCTTGAGGTTCCACATCAGCAATCTCTTGCAAGACCGATCGGGCGTCCGGGACGCCCACAGCCAGACACAAGTCTTGAGATAGAAGTCTGAAATCTGTTTTAGTCCTTTCCCTAGAGCACTGAGTGGGCGTCCAGGACACCCACAGCAGGACAGCGTATAACCTCAAGTCTTGAGACAGGAATCTGAACTCAGTTTTAGTCCTTTCTCCAGAGCACTGAGTGGGCGTCCAGGACGCCCACAGCAGGACAGCATCTATAACATAACGTAACGTATCACCTCGGGTCTTTAGACAAGAATCTAAACTCGTTTTAGTCCTTTCCTCAGAGCACTCAGCGGGCGTCCGGGACGCCCACAGCGGGACAGCGTATCTCCTCAAGTCTTGAGACAGGAATCTGAACTCTTTTTTAGTCCTTTCCCCAGAGCACTGAGTGGGCGTCAAGGACTCCCAGAGCAGGACAGCGTATCTCCTCAAGTCTCCTCAAGTCTTGAGACAGGAATCTGAGCTCTGTTTTAGTCCTTTCCTCAAAGCACTGAGTGGGTGTCCAGGACGCCCACAGCAGGACAGCGTATCTCCTCAAGTCTTAAAACAGGAATCGGAGCTCTGTTTAGTCCTTCCCTCAAAGCACTGAGTGGGCGTCCAGGACGCCCACAGCAGGACAGCGTATCTCCTCAAGTCTCCTCAAGTCTTGAGACAGGAATCTGAGCTCTGTTTTAGTTTTAATATTTTCCTCAAAGCACTCAGCGGGCGTCCGGGACGCCCACAGCAGGACGGCGTATCTCGAGTCTTGAGATCGGAATCTGAGCTCTGTTTTAGTTTCAGTCCGTTGCTCAGAGCACTCAGCGGGCGTCCAGGACGCCCACAGCAGGATGGCGTATCTCAAGTCTTGAGACAGGAATCTGAGCTCTGTTTTAGTTTCAGTCCGTTCTTCAGAGCACTCAGCGGGCGTCCAGGACGCCCACAGCAGGACGGCATCTCATTTCTTCTCTGGCCAGTAAACAATTCAATACAGCCTATTTGCTTCCCTCCTCCAGAGCAGCCCCAATTTCTGGGCTCATTCACTGTGTCCAGAGAGAATGGGCTGAATTCAAGTTGCAGATGGATAAAAAAAGAGAGAGAGAAGAGGAAATTCAAATTTCTATATAGCAGCAGCTTACTATTATGCCCAAATGGTCTGGATTTGCACAATTGATCTAGATTTCTCGGTTTTTCCCCCCAATTTTTCGTCTTTCCCCTCGGAGTTTTTTTGCGGTCGACACATGTACTGGCAGACTACGACTGTACAAAAGATCTAAGGGTTAGGGTTCCACTGGTCAGGGATGTTCTCGGATTGACATACGGGTAAATCATTGTGGATTACAACGAGGAAAAATGAATACCATTCCGAATTCGCTTGTACAGTGACTGAGTCTCTGTCATACACCGATAGTGATTCAAACCATGAAACATCCCTTGTTGATGTCAGCAAAACGGATACAGTGTTTTGGCCTCTAATTTACGCTCTGGTGGCAGCATCTCCCGAGTACCGAACAGAGATCGGAAGGGAATCCCCTCTCCTGTTCGCGGAGTATTTTCGATTTTTTCCCGTACGACCGACTGCCTTCGGAGGAGGCGGTACGTTGGATATTCCGCGGTGGCTGGCCTTACTGGATCCGGATGACGAGTTGTGTTCCTCACCCTCAGGCTGGACCAGGGTAAGTTTCCCATTACTCCAATAGCTCTCTATTTGATCTTATCAGATATTAATCCACCATCTTCTGGGTGTCCCATTGGAAACAGTGTGGACACGGAGGAAGCTAATTTCCCGGCGTAGTAGCGGGGAGACTATTGTGCCTCCAGACCTACGCCGTATCACTCTCATTGTCCACGGAGTCCACTCGGTGGAACAGGCCGACCAATTGTACGAGACAATTGAAACGCTCAAGAAGTTTTACCCATGGATTGGGGTGGTCGTGGTCAGCGAGCCTCAGCTTCTACGCCATCTGTCCCACTTGCTTGTTATCATGGAAAATCTGTGCACTTTGTACGTGGCGCATGGCTCGGACGCCGGCTCGATCATTTATTCGGGAAGGCATCCTTCACCTCCTATGTTTTACGAGGTGCGCATGATGTCGAGTCCGCCAACTACATTATGATGTTCCTTAGAGTCTCTTTCTGCTATTATTGGACGACATTCCTTGCGATAGAGACGAGGTTCAAAGGTGTGTGCGGGCTTCATTTCGGAGGCTGTGGAACTCATCCATTTTCCGGTACTTTGGCTGACGTCGCCCTGAGGACACGACCAGCTTCACAGCATCCATATTTTCTCAACTTTACAAAATGTTCCAGGTGCGACAGCAGATACTCGAGGTAAAGCTCCGGGCTGTACCGTCGCTTCGTTCATCAACTCATAGTCCCAGCTATTGTACAAGTTCCAAGTCATGAGCCACGCTCGAATCAACAAGAGGCTGGTCAGGAACAACGCCAAAATTGCTGAAATGCTCCAGTGGCTTTTCGAGTGCAATTCATACAAGACTGATATCCCTTCCCTGCCCCGAGAACATGTTCTTGCGGTGATGAACCTCACAAGCCATGTAGGCGAACAATCCACAAATTTCTTTACCTGTTTATGTTGGATCAGATCACTCAACATGGAGCGTCCATTAATGCCAGCACGAATGACTTCGAGGCTCAATCCAACCACTACATTTGACGGCTCCTCGGCCAACTTGACCGAGGTCGGCTGAGGTTGGAACACACTTTGAGACAGCCCATTATACAAACCTTCCCCCGAGTCCGCTGCGCAACAAGGGATAATGTTGAAGTTGCGCATCAGCGGAGCTGAATTTGCCGAATCAATTTGACGGCGGCCTGCACTCAAGTTCTGCGTGCTTCTATCCTCATTTGCCTGTCACTTTCAAGTAAAGGTGTAGTCCATCCGCCCAGTACGCGCACACTTGGATCACCGACAGCTTGGGGCGGATCACACATTGATGGCAGATCAATGGCAGATTGATTGTTGGAGCGCGGACTTCGCGAGTCCTGTTCTTGATGACCCGAGTCCTATTCTTTGATCGGATTTAGTAGGACTGGGCATCAATGATAGGACTGGGCGAGTCCCAGTCCTATTCATCTCGTTGATACTCCCATAACTTCGGAGAATGTTACGTGGCAGAGCGATCACTTGGCATGAATCATACAGTCGGACTCAGGGCGAACAAGTTGACACCATTCCAGAAATTTCCAAGCCACTCACACACCAAACTCCGGCAACCTCCACTGCCCCATTCGTTCGTGGCCATCCGAGTCTTCCCCCCCCCATTATGGCCGTACGGACTCCCTCGCTCCCATTCCGGGAATTTCCAATGCCCAGGAGTTTGTTACCCCAAATTCCGGCCAACCTCCATTTCCTCGTACACTCACGCATTCACCGCTTTTTTACTGTCACCGCTGTCTCTAGCATTCATCTGATCTCCGCTCGACATTTTGGGGATAGGATGAAGGCGATGATTGATTAATCGGTCCAATGGTGGAAGCCGGCAAGGCCCGCACTGATCTGAGGTACAGCTTTCACAGCTGACGTCTCACAGCGCTCGTGTCACCGCCGACGCAACAGTGATAAAAGCTGGCCAGATAATGCATTTTTGCCCAGGCACTAGAGAGAAGGCGTCAGAAACGATGCTCTCTGCCAAATTGATTCTTACCCTACTTGCCTTCGTCGCTGTGTCCTCCGCGGCACCGTCGCCGGAAGCCAAACCTGCTCCGGTAGGCAATTTAGTTGCTGTTTCACGACTGACAATCTACGCACAGCTCGTGTCCGCGACCATCACAGTTTGCACTGGCTCTCTCAGCCCGCCCAAAGGGTGCCTCGACATCCCCATCGTGTCAGACGCCTGCATCAACTTCATCGGTGGCTTGACCTTCTTTAACAAGGAGGTATCCTCCGCCAAAGTCCCCGGGGGATTCGTGTGCACTTTCTTTGAGTGAGGGGCCACACTCAGATTCACATACGTTATATATGAACCTAAATATCCGTCTTAGAGACTTTGGTTGCTCCACCGACGACGGCGTCGCGTTGTTGACCGGCGGTTCTTGGGACATGAAAGAGGTCGAAGGGCTGGCCGGAATCGAAAACTTTGACAACTCAACGAGCTCGCTCAGCTGCTCGCCTATTTAAAGATTTCGCGGTCGTCGATGGTCAGTTGTTCAGGTCCTTTGGAATAAATTGTTGGCTTAGGTTATTTATTCGGGATAAGGATCCAGCCAGCATCTCGCCAGTTCCATATTAATAGAGCGTTCGAGTCGGTGATGAAAGAGAGCGCCGTAAAAGTCAACGGTGTCTACGAATTGGGCAGAGAATATTAAGAGAACGGATAATTGCATTGAATCGGAGCTGAAGTAATGAGGCCGAACAAGGGAAGGGAAAGGATGGGAGGAGAAAAACCGATGGAAAGCGGAGTATGCAAAAGCTGGGACGAATGCAATCTAAGTTATTTCTATTTTTCTATTAATTAATTGATTCCCACCTTGGGAGCGAAATCACGATGCAATGGCTTATACATTTAATTTGAAGCTGGGGAAATGCGATGTTTTAATCCTCTTCTTCTCAAGGAGGCAGGCTGCAGAACCACCCTACTAGTTCTTCAAGGAATTTTTTACGAGCACGGACCGGGACATCGCAAAACAAGCATCCCGCCTTATGGCCGATTATGGCGTCGATTTCCTCAACTTTTATGCGAAACGACCAGAATGGGTCGAGAAAAGGCCCTCAAAGTCAGCCTACCAGTGATAGCGACCGTAGGTCGAAGGCTTTCGGATTTGTCAACGACGGAGTTCACCTCTCGGCTCAATGTGAGCGGGCCAAAAGTCAAAAAAGGAACGCAGCAGTCAAGCAGGACCGCAGTTGTGACAAGAGGAGGGAAGAGACTCAAGCCGGGCAATGGAAACCAAAAAGGCTCAGAGAAAATTCCCAATTGAGGTGTTGACACGCAACAGAGGGAAGGCATCCAATAATTGGACGGAGATAACCAGAATGTGCGAGGAAACGGGGATAATTAGTCGCGGCAGCATCTGCAATTCGAATGCGAATTTATGCAGAGACCCAGAGGGCGCAAGGGGCGCTGAAAAAAAACAAGGTGCGTTGCAGAGCGGAGACACCGACCCTATCTATCTAATCCAGGATCTGTGCGCATAGATCCCTCTCTATAAGCATTTTTAGCCTATCCATCTAATCCCGGAATGTAGCACCACATTCTGAGATTAGACGGATAGGATTTAGGTTGATGGGTCTGAATAGCCGCCCCTGGGTGTACCCATTTCATACTTACTTTTCTTGCTGGCGTCGTCGGCCGCGGCTGCTGCTGGAGAAAGTCAGTCGCCATACAACACATAAAGCCCATCACATTTGGCCTCAACCTCAACCTGGACGGCTGCCGTCGCACAGATAAGTTATAAGCAAGGGGAATGATTTTAGCGGAGTTTGAACTGCAGAATTCACAGCTATACTTTCACGCATTTGCCCATACAATCCAGCACACTGTAGAAACCTGGCCGCCGGCGTGGTGCACATTTCTTGAATGCGGTTTGGGACGGATGTTGGCATCCAATACGATCGGAAAGTGGTCTATGGCTTCGTCCTCGAGCGCCTGGACTCTTGGAAACAAGACTACAGGATTCTTCTTGCTGCGATCGGTCTTGAAGGATGAGAGTCGCGAGCCGCCGGGACGGTCGCTTGAATCTCCGCTCCTCCTCAATCCACTCTCTTTCCGTATTTAATGTTCGTAATCCAGTGCCTTTAGTGACTGACATAGCGTTTTCAAGCTTCTATCGTCATTGCACGCCGGCGGAATAAGCACGCACTTCTGGAAACGTGCGTCCAAAAGCGATTGGGGGGGACGGATTGAGCTGTACGTGCATCGCTTCTCGACTTCCTCTTGACTTTTGCATGAGAACCTGCTCTTACGTCGCAAATTCTTTGGTGAGGACACTGCAATTTCGAATCCGTGTCAAACGGTCTCTTGCCGCCCACCATGTCATCCAAACTCGCCCCTTCCGCAAAGCCTATCGGCCTCTCAAAAATAGAGACAACGGCTGAATCTCCTCACCGCAGTCCCTACCTAATACTCGGGGTGATCGCTGCTAATCTAATTTTCAACACTTTGTTTGTGACCAGCCTGAGGCCCCCTCCATCTATCGCCCAAGTCCCAGAAGTGGCGTCTTTTTACTACAGGATCTCAGAAGTCAGGGGCCTATGCTCTGGCGTGACCAACAGGACAGTCTCGCATGCCGGTCATATAGGGCTTGAGGGTGACAGCGAGGAGTCGCCCAAACACTCTTTTTTCTGGTCCGTGGACCTGACAATCTGTGATACCCTTGCACTCAACCATACCTCAGGCATTTTGAGGCCGAGAATGACGCGCGGAATGCACCGGTAATGTCGGTGTTGTTTCCCCTCTATGTCGGGTGGTTATTGCATCTTTTCTCCAGTTTGACTGTCGGCGGTGGCCCCGGAACGAGTGGTATGATGAATCCGCTCGTCGGCCAGCTAGATACCCATGATTCAAATTGACATGCCCTGCCATGTACCAATGATTGGCATGTGTGCTGCCGAGATGCCGCTTACTAATGATTGACAGCCGAGATGCTATGGCAATTGAATGGTCTGTAGCACAGCATTGGAAACCAGTGGTGACTAGTTTTCTATGCCAGAGATCATGGAATATGCCTCTGCATATGTCCTCAATTTTTCTCGAACATGCTCCCATTTTTTGCGGGCTGTGTGGACTGATGGGGCTGTAGCGGGGGAACGGTGACAGCTACCGACATGGTTCAATGAGGGGAAATGGTTTTCTAGGTGGTCTGCATCGGTGCTCCAATTTTCGATTTTTTTTTGCTGCGACAAACTATGCCGCAAACCCACATGGAACGGCACAGCACAATCCACGCCCCAGTAGTGCTCCTTTTTTAGTTCATGTCATGATGACTGTAGCAAGGGTCGAAGAAGGCATGATCAAATCCACTTTAGTTCACTTTGCATGTCACGGTATCCAAGACGTCGACACTCCAACTGAAAGTGCTCTGCTTCTTGCTGGAAGTTCACGGTTGACACTCAACAGAATTATCAAACTATCTCTCCCCCATGCCGAGCTCGCTTTTCTTTCTGCCTGTCAAACTGCCACTGGTGACAGAAAGTTTCAGGAGGAGTCTGTCCATCTCGCAGCTGGCATGTTGTTAGCAGGGTACCGAGGTGTAATCGCAACAATGTGGTCGATCATGGACAGCGATGCTCCTCAAGTGGCCGCAGATGTTTATGAACATCTGTTCAAGACATCGCCACCTGATCCAACCCGCGCAGCCGAAGCTCTTCATCTGGCTGTTAGGAATCTTCGCGAGGCCTCCGATTCCGAAGGGAGGAAGAAATCATTCTTTGATGGGGTGCCATTTATCCATGTCAGGGTTTAATTCAGGGTGAACGATACATCATGCCTCGAATTGTGTTCCTTTACCAGTTTGGTTGGAACTATCACAAAGGTATGTTACTGTTCCCAGAGTATATACAATGTGGTTGTTATTCTAAATTTTGATTCAATTGATCCATTTTCTTCTCAAGTTGTGCAAATGGTCCACGTACGCATCCAGGGCTTGCTCGCCGCACTCGAGGTAGACCACTACGCAATGCGCCGTGTGGGTCGCGAGAATGTAGTCACAGATGTGAATGATCCCGGCTTCCTCGGAGGAGAGCTGGGTGAGCCGGGGCATGCGGGCGAGCTGCGCACAGATCTCCGCAGCAGACGGGGAGCGGGAGAACTGCCATCGTTTTATACCCAGATGGGTTATGTGTGTCAAGGCAAGCCCTGGGTCGACCTGACTGTAGCGGGACAGGGAATAACCCAGCTGGGACGATAGTTGAATAACCCATTCTGAAGTGATCGCAACCGACAACGAGAGGGCAGCGCTGAACAACCCGGCTCTACTGGGGAAGTTTGGCTGTAGCCGTCGAGGTGGAGTGTCGCGAGACTTGGAAGAGACGGCGGAGTAGCTGCCTGGTCACCGAACTCGAGGAGAACTTGAGGAGGAGATGATATGTGCACGAGCGTCGTTCGTAGTCGGGGTGAGAGAGCGCTGCGCCGTTGTCAGGTCAAAGTAGACTTGATATTAGATGAGGTAGAATCTAGAGTATATGTAGATTCTACTGAGTTTATATACTGTATCCTATGAAACTGATGGTTGCTCCTTCTATAAAATGACAACCGCCCTTAGGTGCTCGATCTTGGTAACGGGTGATCGGGGTATCCCGATCGTCGTTTGAATAACCCCTGGTTGGTTATTCTGACATCCCGATCATCGTTTGAATAACCCCTGGTTGGTTATTCTGAATCCAATCGTCCTACGCGCGTCCCGATCATCGTTTGAATAACCCCTGGTTGGTTATTCCGAATGCGATCGTCCCAAGCGAATACGAATAACCCCCTGGTTGTTATTCCGTATGCTTGTGATAACCCGGGATAACCGGGGTTGAGGTTTGAGCGAAAATGTTGGAAGTATGCCAAATCATGACAATGTGGGTGAAGGATGAGGATGAGGCCAATACGGTGTGGAGGATTGGATCCAGCAAGTGGGTGTAGAGGTGCTTGAGAGGGATGGGCGCAACAAGACTGGTCGCTTTGTTCGCGTAATTTTCCTCCATATGCGCTGGGACTATTGCGAGATTTGTGATGCCCGTGCACACCAACAATATAGTCTCGATGTCGGCCTCTAGCCCATCGTACGCAAGAAGGCACACATTTCGCACGGAACGCGCGAAAAAAGAAGCGGGTTTGGTGGCTATTGCGCGCAGTAGAACCCGCCATGTGAAGATCGGATACACGTCGATGGCGCGTGCGTAATCGAGCAACGCAATTGTGTGGTACAGGAGCGGTTCGACCCTGGGATAATTCCACAGACAGAATTAAGTAATATTCAACTCCTAAAGCCCTGGGAATCTGGTGCCGCGAAGACAGACGGTGATCACATCGGTTTGTGTCTGTTCAACGTGAAGCGCGGATTTTTAAATGTGAGTACACTGTTTCCTGGCTTCGGGCTTATTTCCGGATGGTTAGATGCATAAAAGACGGTCTGGCAGTGATAACGGGACACAAATATCCTGAGCTCTATAATGCAGGCCTTTACCGACAGCGGTATCTTGGTAAATTCAAACTCACTTGTACATTTAGGTTGAATTTAATTTGGGCTCTCGCTATGTAGAAGCGAGGATGAAGGCACAATGCAAGAAAGTTATGAAAAGCTGAGACCGCCGAAGCGACAATGTGGGACAACATGTACGCAGCGCGTTGTGATAGGAATCCTTCCGAACCCATCTTACTCTCCCGAGACGTGCTGCACCTCAAAACTCAAATTATAACACAGCGAAGACAACCAACATGGTGAGGGAGAGGGAAAGACTCGGCACCGCCAGACCCATGACACCGTTTGGCAGCTTTGGCTTGAACTCTGCATCTAAAGCCGTATGGTTGATCCCGACAGGAGCCGTGTTGAGAGTTGCTGTCAATGTGAAATATTCACTCGGGTCAGTAAAGATTTGATTGAGAGAGTATTGCCGCACCAGTGAAATTTGCGCCGCAGGCCACATCGATGTCGCCCGTGCCTAAATTCGGTTGGATAGTTTTCGCTATAGCGTACGCGGCCTTTGTGCACTCGTTACAGTCGGTGTTGTTGAGCGCCAGATCCATGAGCTTGCCCACCATCGCCGCGGGATCTGCGTTGTAGAGATCCACCATCCTGTTGTCTGCGAGGAGTTCGGTCATGCAGAATTGGTTGCTACGGGCGGTGCTGCGATGTGATGCGAATCAGACCTTGGCTTTGGAAAGAAAAAGTAGAGGGGTGACGCACTTCTGCAGACATAACAAGTCCCGCATAGCGGGGTAGTTTTGCTTGAGAGCCGTGACCACGCTCAAACCCTGGGGGAGTGTATTCCCAGGCAAACCGCTCAAATCCGATCCGCATCCCGCTTCAACAGTTGACGCAATGTTCTCAAGTGTTTGATCGCTTGGTGAGATGTTTTATGTCAGTGAGGAAAACGAGACGCATGGATGATATGGCGACGGCGACACACCTGCAAAACCCCTTCTTACACATCGATTCTAACCAGCCGTTTATCAGGGCATGGCGGAGCGAGGGTGCCACATTTTTGTGGGTGGTCGCAGTTTTCACGATTTTAGCGAGCATATCGGGGCGGAAGCACATCGTCGCGGGATCTGTTGAAAATGAAGTAGCGTTGATGGCGGCGGAGCAGGATCTAGATACGAACTCATCAGGCGCAGATCGAGGGGAGTTGAGAGGAAGAAAAACTCACGTCTGATCCCTCCGAGAAACGCTGGCAGCACTGGCAGCCGCTAGGACTGTGAGAACAGCGAAGACAGACAGCATTATATATCGACCAGGATAAACGCCAAAAGGTGGAGGAAGAAAATAGAGCAAGCACTGAAAGCAAAGGTTGGGTGAGAAAGGGAGGGCTGAAAAGAACAACAAAAAAACAACGAGGGGCACGAAGGAAGGAAGGGAAGGCAGGAAAATGCAAGTGCCGACATGGCTTTTAATGAATCCCGATTCCCGAGTACAGCCTCCAGCACGCATCGTTCCGCGGGAAGATCCTGATCATCAGACTCCGTTCATCAGCGGTATTGAATGGATTGAATGGTAGGTAGGTAGGTAGGTAGAATTACTGTTGCATTTCGTTCAATTCGTAAGGCCGTTTGGGGTGTGACAGCGCTTACGAACCGGACCTTTCGTATGACGCCCTGGGACATGTGTGACTTGCGAAAAAAATTCCTTTTTACCCCCGTTTTTGACCCAAATTTGGGCAATTTTCGAGTGACTTCAAGGGGACCTTTCGTACAGAAGCCTTGTGACGCTGTGACTTACGAAAATTTTGTAGATTTTTGGCCGTGTGACATGGGACCATTAACCGTTCTTTAAGCAAATGCCTCCTCGGCGGTGCATTTGTCTCATGTAGGTTTATCTCCATTCTTTTACCCTCTCCTCTCATTCTGAAAGTCCTGTGTTCCTGCCCCATTTGGATGCGCAGGTATTCCCATCGTAACAACTACGCACTGCTAGTGATGCTCATGGCTTGGCTTAAGCCAAGAAGCCAAGAAGCCAAAGCCGTGGCTTGACTAAGCCAAGCCAAGCCAAATTCTTGGCTTGAGCACAGCTTTGGCTTTGGCTTGAGGTCTATGAAGCCAAAGCCAGGGCTTCAAGCCGTGGCTTGGAGGCCAAAAATGCTACTCGTGCGCAAATGAATCTTTGAAGTTGAACTTGATCAGATCGAACCGAATTTGATCTCCAGTGATCACGGCACATCATATTTGTTTTTGATGTCCTGCGGATTTTCTTCGGCAGGGATCAGTTCTCAAATGTATGATACGCCGTGATTTGATCTTCCGGAAGTCGGCTCTGGCACTGGCAGATGATGCGGAGGATGATTCGGAGAAGGAGGAGAATGAGGGTGGCGAGAATGAGGGTTGGGATGCTCTTTTGGCCAATGACCCTGATAATTATGACCCAGACTATGAAATGAACATTTAATATATACATATAATCTTTACCACACGACAGCCTACTATATGGTCTCTGAAGCCCCGGCTTTAGCCAAAGCCAAGCCAATCCAAGCCCCCGTCCATGACTTTGGCTTTGGCTTGAAGAATCTGAAGCCAAAGCCAGGTTAAGCCAAGCCAAAACATCACTAACATTGTCAGTGCGGCATACTTCGCCGCAGAATGGCCCGGACAGCGTAGCACATCTCAGCCATAGCAAAAGCATAGCACTATCCCTTTCAGTCGTCTTCTCGGAAAAGATTCATCCTGCTTCTAAGCCGAACTTAGGTTAATCACTGTTCAAAGATGTTGGAATCATTCCTCAGCTGACATTTTCGCAGTCGCTCCGTTGCGTGTCCGCGTAGCGCCTCAAGTATTGTCCGGGCATAAATAGCGAAAGGTGCCTGCTCCTCCAGCCAGCAATCCTTTGCGTTCTTTCCTGTCATCAATTCACTGTGCTGGCCTTATTTCTGGGTTCTCGTCGGCTTTGGGCTCCTCCCGTCATCAATATCAATTCCGCCCTTCAATTTGCTGGTCTAAAATGGCTGGGTCGATTTTAGCCATCTCGGGCTGTGAGCTACTCCGAGTCGCGGACACCAATATCAATTATTTGCTTCTGCCGTGCCCCCGTTTTGGTGCCGGTTATCCATTGAACTATTCTCAGCCTCCTTCAAGACTATTATTTCCTTCCCGCCGTTTCCGCTTTCAATCCCGGCCCCTCATCCATGTCGTGTTCCGTGTTTACAATCTTACTTCCGTGTAGTCCGCACTGACTGTCCCGCGATTTTAATCATAGACACTTCACCACGATCCAGAAATATGCAACACTATATTATTTCCTTCACTGCATGTTCCGTGGTTACGATCTTACTTCCGTGTAGTCCGCACGGACTGGATCGCGGGTTTAATCGTAGACACTTCACCACTTGAAATTACGATCCTAAACTGTGCCCGAGCGAAGCGAGGATCTATCTTGTATGAATTGAACGAAATACTACAGTACACGGCACGGTCCCGCTCAGGAACGCCGGTTTCCAGGAAGTATCCCGATGGATTACTTAACGCGGCAACAGCTAACCTTTTCATCACGTCCAATTCTTGTCATGCCCAAAGCGCACGCCGCTGCCCAACAGGCAAAGGACGCTGCCTGACGCTGCGACGTATAATATTACAGCGCACTGGCGCTACTCCAAGCGAGCAGTTTCGAAGACGGGGATGTATCGGGCGTTATAATGGAGGTTATTGGCAAGGGCTGAGGTGGCTGAGCAGATAGTTGTGGTGACCAAGTGGTGACGGGTAGCGTGGCCGGGACCCGCCAGCTTCAATTTTCGATGGCATCAAGGCGCCATCAGTGGTTCCCTGGTGATGCCATCAATACATGCCGGCCCATTGTCCTCCAGCTACCTCCACCTCATCCTGCACACCAGGTAGGAGCCCAAATATAGGGCCTCCCAGGGCTCTCAGATGGCCAAAGTCAAAGGTCCTTCTTCATCCCTAAACCTCAGATGCCACCACCAATGTCACAGTGGTCACCCTTGTGACTGTGCGGTCAAATTTGTGCTCAGCTCGTCCTCGACACAGTTATAACTTGTTCTATAGCCCACAACACATTCTAAGCCATATTAATTTGATCTGGGATCCTCCAGGAATTTTTCTGGCCCTTTGCTGCACTTTGTTAAGACATGCCTTTTATTTTGAACCATGTTCAATTTGATGACTCTTAGGGCCACAATATCAACAGAAAAATATTTTTCTTGATGCCTCAAAGGCCTTTCCGTGAGTTTCTATCATATTTTACCACGAAAAATGCGAGCGACGCGTGAAGAGACGCGCGAGACACGAAAAGTCACAAATGTGACAATGTCACATTTTGGTGGCAAAGCCGTAAAAAAAAATGGAATTAGATTGAGTTACCCCTGCTGCTAGTTGGTATTATGGAAATACACTAGTATACTGCACCTGTTCCCCCAAAAGAGAGGAATGTGTTGGGAATGCGAGAGGTTTCTGAGAACAATGGGCCGGTAGCCAGCCGGCTTCTTGATGAACTGATGGCCAGCTCGCTTAGCCTAAACGAAGCTGGCGGGTAACGGCCACCATAGACGGGGCGGGAAGACGACAGCCGATCAGCAGCCGATTGCCGACCCGATCTTGACTGATGACAGAATTTGATGCCGTCAATTCGCTCTTCTTTCTTTCCTCCGGTGCGAGGGCTGTAATCCGAATCTCAATCACCAGCGGTATCCATGGTATTTCTGAAAAACAATGACCTCTGAGACCTGCCCGTTACCTTGAAATCAGCTCTATACGACCTTGGTTTTCGGATGTACACAAGATGTACGTGCTAATTTACCAGCGGCAGTCCAATCCGACGACCTCGTCGTTCGGGCGGAGCGCGGGGGCCCGAAAGGGCAATGCACTACCGACATACAAACTTTTTGGGAGGGATCTTCTTTGTACGGGCACTTTTGCATCGATCCCTGGCTTCCGTTTTGGGGGCGGAGCGCAGGGGCCTGAAAGGGCAATGCACTACCAACATACGTACTCTGTCGATAGCATGTAGTAAAGTAGCCACATAGGCCATAAACGGCCTGAGCGCTACTATAAATATACTGAAGTGAAAGACCTCGTCGTTCACTCTGAACGTGCATTTCGCTGGATGATACCATACAACGGGGCTGCTTCTGGAAGGGCGATCTCAAGGTTGTGAGCGCGGCGATCGATTTCCTGATCATCATACGTGCAGATGCTTTCCGATGCGGGTTCGGCGGTGTAGGTCCTTGCTTCGCGTCCTGTCCTGGGGGATTCATTCGTCCATCTCAACGTATACAGTCAGCGAGCGCAACATTACAGTCACCGCGATTCAGAACGAGTCTATCATTTATAGAGACTGATGAACTCGCTGAAGGTGGCGCTGACATTTGCTGAGTCGGGAATGTTCTTTTCTCTTCATATGCCATCTTTCCGAAAGTTGATTGCTTCCCGGGAATCTTGCTTAGTCTGTTGTTAACCGCGCCACCGTGTTTGGTGGCCGCGTTATTATATAATCGTCGGAGTTTGAAATTTTGCCATCCCTATTTAGCACCTCCAGGACCGCCATCCTCAAACTTTGAGAGAGAAAGGATATTTAAATCCATGTCTTACCCCAAATGTGTCTTCAAATTTCTATTTTTCAACGTCCATTCTCGTGGAATAGAAAGAGCAGATTATGTCAGGATTTGTCATCTGTTGAGCCATCAAAGTTCAAACTCCTGGTTCTTCGACTCTGCCGCCACGAGTTGGGTAAGAAAGTTGCTCAATTTATGCTACAGTTTTCAACCGGTCAATGGGACACCACCACTCACTGGGACAGTCGGACAATTTGCCCTGTTGAGCTCGTAGTTCTGACAGGATTGCCTCGCAATAAATTATGCTTAATCTTGTGGGTATCCTTCGATGTTCCATCTAATTTGCATGACTACATATCAATGTATCAGGCCTCGGCAAAATCATCTTGACGGAACACAAAACAAGACAACACTTAAATGATCCGTTTCAGGTACAGTAAAGACATAGGACCCGTTGTATAGTGCGTGTAAGCATGCCTAGCCAATATGAGTGTATTCCGACCCATATTGCGTGAAGAGGAAACGGTTTTTACTTTGCCGAGAATTTTGTCCCAAATAGGAAGTCACCATAAACGAAGATTCGTCGCCTTCAGTGCTCGGACACGCGAAAACACAACAACAGAAATGCATTGATTTCTTGTATGACCACGCCGAATGGATTCTGGACCGTTATTGCGAAGAACAGACACTCATTTTGACTGATGGCTGTGACCATCATCACGCTTTCGTGACTGTCCCACTGAGTGGTGGCAGAAGTTTGCTCTGGTTAGCCTGGCAGCTGAATCTCAAAAATTAAAACCCCTTGCATAGAGATGTACAATGCATGAATGAAGGTTTTGGTTGACTAGGAATTCCAAAAGAACTTCAAAAAGCTCTCAAATCAGCGATTCGATTAAAGTGTCCCATTGACCGGTTGAAAACTGTAATAAATACTTCATATTTGTGAAAAACTTGTTCTGGAATGCATACCAGCATCCGAATTGTTTTTGTGATTTGTAATAACGCGGCCAGCGATCAACGTATCAACCTTTTTGACAGACTACAACATGCGAGGTACGAGTACCATATTGTTGTAGCGTCTGTTTATAAGAGACTAAATCTTGCTGCCAGGACGCGCTGATGCATCTCAACTTGAGTTCGCTGATGCCAACTGAATCACTGCGTTGAAGTCCTTTGTAGTCAGACTCTAACTACGCTCACGGAGCTTGGACTACGTCTGACTTAAGTCTGACTACGGCTGTAGTCAGACATTGTAGTCAAAGGGTTTGGCGCCGATCACGGAGCTCGGCTTACGGCACGTAGTCAGGCTGTGCCTACGTGTGACTACTTTGTCCAACCTCTGCCTACCCCGCGTAGGCACAGCTCGTCCAACCTTTCCTTGCACTTTTTTGCTAATTTCTTCGTTCATACACTCCCCAGACCTCTTTGCCCTCTGCGAGTGAGTGAGCGATGATACTTTGTGGCGATAAGCGGAAGCAAAGTTTCGGGTTACGTTTGGTTACGACACGGATCACTCAATCACGGACCGTTGGTCCGACCCCAAATTTGTGACCACCGAACCAAACATTATTACCAATTTGCACTAACTCAACCGCAACTAGGTATGCAAAATTTGAGCTCGATAGTGCCAGTTAGCCAAAGCCAACCTGTGCCTACTACAGACGTAGGCACAGGTAGTCGTAGTCACTAAGTAGTCTGAGGTAGGAAAAGGGGCCACAATGTAGTCGCATGTTGGTCATATGTAGTCCAATGTCCATGCGACTACGTCCGTAGTCACACCCTCTGACTACGGGGGACCTCAATGCAGTGAATGGTACTTCCTGCAGTATATACCGTACGGGTGGGCAATTTCTGACGTGGCCGGAGTTCCACCAACCCCTATGGACTACTTGCGCCTCCATCAGCTTCCAAATCCAGTTTGTTACTCCATTGGCCACTCTCAAGGTGAACGCCCATACTGTACGTACAGCCGCTCCGTGACAGCCACCGACAATATTTACCTCCACTAGCTACTGGCGTCGCTCTCCCCAGTGGGAGCGCGGTGGGAGTGCTTACCGACGTATTCACGGCCTGCGAGCTGTGTTTTGTCGTCCGGAATTCGGCATGGGACGTAAAAGCTAACGCTGGGCCATTTCCCAAGTGCGATTCGCCCGCGGATAAACCTGATTCGGCGGACTCGCACGCCGACATGAGTCTGACGATCTGTACAGGCAATATATGAACATTATCGACCTTCTTCCCTGATCTTCGTGCGTCACTCGCCCGATCTATCCGACTTGGCGTCAATTCAGTGGACCAGGTGTGGCGGTGCACCATTGCGACCCAGCGCGCAGACCGCGGTAGCAATAATACTCTATCCAGCAGCGGTGCTATTAAAGGCAATGCACGCCTCTCGGCTCTTTTCCCTGCCCGACCCGCCGGTTTTACTTGATTCAAAAGAACGTCAGTTCAGCAACCATTGCCAAGCTGTCCATGGCCGACCAGACGCAGTCTCAGCTACCGCCGCACTCGCCCTTCACGCTCGACAACACACTTGGAGCGGCCGTCATCGGATTCGCAGCCTCCTGAGTGTGGACGTACTTCGGTCGATACAGCTCAGACTCGGCAGTGGTGGGTGACACTTTCCTCTTGTCTTCTTCCGACCTCATGTTTCTTTCCTTGTGCAGTATAGAATACTGGTCGTAGTGCTATTGTGCGTCTTTCGCTTTCCTTCGTTGGGCGAACCTTATTTATTGGAGCGGTAGAGTGTTGGAGGCGACAGACCAGGCTTTCATTGGGTACTTTTTGTACTTCTACACCGTCACGAGTGCCGGTAATCCTCTCGCCATCGCGACCGGTACCAACACATGGTGTGTTATGACATTCATGTCGCGTTGCCCATGCTCACTGACCCCCCGGCCCAGGTCGATCATTGTGAGGAACCTTGTCCTCGTAGCATATTTGGTTCTGAATTATTTCTTCCTCTCAGTTGCAGCAAGCCATAGGCTCCGTCGTGGGCACCATAGTGAAATGGTACGTGCCACAACACGCCTCCATCGCGCGTCTCTTTATCCGTCTATTGTCAGCTGCTTTTGTTCGCGCGTCTATCGATGTAAGCCTGATCATGCTAACCCAGACCTGATATCTCACGCGTCTGCCCCAATTAGCGACCGGAATACATTTATTACCGGCTTTATAGTTCCCAAATGAGATATATCTAACGTGGCGTTCAGGTATTGCTCGCCCTGGGCCAGCTCGGTGTCGCTATGGGTGTGTTCATTCGTCGCTAACCGACCAACCAACCTCGGACCAAATCTTACGTGGTGTTCACCGCGCGGGCGTTCCAACTATCCTCGATCCCGGCGGTGTTCAATCTGAAGGTACACATCCGCCCAAATGCCAACGTCCAAGACTCATATAATCGCTGCCACAGACGCTTGCAACGATCTCGCTTGGGTTAGGTCTGTTGACGGACGTGGTTACGGCGGGAGCCCTATGCTTCTTCCTCTGGCGGATGCGGACGGCGCAAAAGAATTCCGCGTGCGTTTCACCCGACTTCGTCCTCGCCATGCTCTAACCCGTCTCTCTCGCCTGCAGCGCAAACTCAATAATCAACCGTCTTGTGGGGGATGCGATCAACACCGGCGTGCTCACCACAGCCGTCAGCCTGTCAACGCTGCTGCTGTTCGATTTCTTGGAGGGCAACCTCTTCTTTGGGGCGACGTATTTCATGCTCTCAAAACGTGCGTGGTTTCATTTTTCATTCCATTTATTTGGGTCCAAAAGCCTTATTCGAACCGCAGTATACGCGGTATCTTTGCTGGCCACCCTGAACACGCGGCGAGTGGTACGCGCGCGGGGTACAGACCGCGATCAGGCAACTACGAGCGGGCGGCGGACGACTCGGACGCTCGGGCGTTCGGTACCGCCAGAGGTGGAGACGAACATGTTTCATCTTGGGACGCGGATGCCCTCGATGCATGAGCCGGAGGCGGCCTACCTCGACTTTGACACGGCGAACTATGAGCCTGGATATCCACCAGAGCCTGTGCGTTGCGTCCTTTGCTCCATTCCTTCTTTGTTGCCCACCTACCCCGCCGATCTCATGCGCATTCACAGAAACTACCCGTTTGCCGTATGTCTGTATCACCACTACTCTGTATTTCTTGTACACCACCCTCTTTCAAATTGGCCCCAAAGGTCATTTATGTATCTCTAGTTGGACCTGCGTAACAAACGCAAGCGGGCCATTCCATCCATTTACCCGGTTGTGGTTCCCCCTAGGGTTGTATTGGTTATCTCGCGTGTATGTACTCACTACTGAGTCAATAAATGTGACCTCGGAAATAGACCGAGATGGCAGCATGGAATTTTTATGTAGAACGAGCCTGAACGGCGCTGCTACGGCCATGAAAATAATAGAACTCTGAGAAGTTCATGAATGGTTGAAAAGGTATCAGATCTGATTTCACCGTCCATGATCATGAGGTATCACCGATGCAGCGTGGACCAAGGGAATCGGTATTGAGTAGGAGATGATTAGTGCGGCAAAGAGGAAACTCGCGGGTGCGAAATCGGAAGGATGTAAATTTGTGCAATCTGGTACGGCGCATCTGCTGAATATATACTCATGGATACGGAACAAACGAAGCTTATCTTCAGATTGGTAGTAAGGTTAGCGGTGTATTCGAAGTGTGAAGATACACATATTCCTAAAGCGACTGTGGTCCATTTGTGTGCGTGAACAGTTCTGCGCGGCCAAGTTTGCTTGCTCGTCGGCGGGTGAAGTCCTTTTGACAAACTCGCCGGTATTCATAGGTATCGCGGCAGTAGAGGCCGACGAGAGCAGGAGCACAGCAGAGTTTGAAAATCTGTGAGATGCATCTATAATATGAGAAGCTCGGCGGCGAGTTGCGGGTCAAATGGATACATCCATGCCTGAAGCTTTGGTTGAAGACGGAAGGTATTGTCTTGCAAGTGGTGTGGGGGACTCACTGTAAACCGTAGATATTAGGGACGAGGGCTTTAAAAATTCCACCGCATTCAGAATCCGGGGATCATTCCGCTCCAATGTATTGTCGAAAACTCCCATAATGTCGAACGAGCGGCATATTCTGAGATGAGACTCCGGCGTTCGGACCCAGATTTCTGTCCGTGGGGAATTGCTGAGACATCCTGATATAAGAAGACCCATGACGGTTTAAGACGTTACACGTCCGACGTCAAGAATGATCAAAGGAAATGATCAAAGGAAATAAGCAGAGAATGCAGACGAGTGTAGGAGCGGAGGCGTGGGATAAACGAGAAGAATCTATATGAAGTTTGATTACAGCAGATGTCAGTACCGAGGGCGCGGATCGAAAGTTTTCTGTTTTGGGATGTTTCCAAAGAATTCCCTATATCTCTGTCAGTTCTTCACCGATTCACATAAAAACTATATAGATCTACTCAGCTAATTCATGCACAATTAGTGATAGAGAGGAACTTGCGAAAATATTACATATTAAGTAATTTCTGTTTTGGGGCTGTTTTTGCACTGAATACCATCTAGCATGGCCAGAACATGTCCCAGTGACCTAGAATTTTGGGAGAGACAACACCCATACCTGACAGAACATGTGATAGAGCCAGAAGTGAGGATAATTTAGTTACAATCCTTCTAGCTCCAGTGAAAACATTTGGCAGTTTTTGGCTATCAGAGATATTGCCAAGATCATATTCATCTGGACATTTCATATAGTTCTGGCTCTATCACTTTTTTCATAACATATACACGTTGTCCCTCCCAAAATTCTAGGTCACTGTGACATGTTCTGGCCATGCTAGACGGTATTCAGTGCAAAAACAACCCCAAAGCAGAAATTACCTAATACGTAATATTTTCGCAAGTTCCTCTCTATCACTAATTGTGCATGAATTAGCTGAGTAGATCTATATAGTTTTTATGTGAATTGGTGAAGAACTGACAGAGATATAGGGAATTCTTTGGAAACATCCCAAAACAGAAAATTTTCGATCCGCGCCCTCGGTACTGACATCGGCTGTAATCAAATGCTGTCTCAACATAAAATCACGCTTAATCATTCCTCTGTTAATCACTCTGGAGGGCTAGGGCAGTGACGATGGGTGTGTCCAGTAGTGGATTATGATCTGAAAAGTTCTGTTCAACCAGTCCTGTTAATGAGCAATGTTTTGTTCAACCAGTTCTGTTAATCCGCTGTTCAATCAGAAAAGCATTGTTTAAATAGGGAGAAAATGTAAAATTGCCCATTACCTGACTCGAACACACAACCTTCGGAAACCACGAAAGATAACATGACACTGACAATAACCAGTAGAAAAAGCAGCTGATATACAGTTTCCTCAACACATAAATACCTGGTGCTCAGTTACATCCAACATATATCCACTTTAATTTGATTGTTATCTACTGCACCTACTGTGATGACAATCTGCCTAAAATACATTATGTGCAGATCACAAATACATTGGCCCTCCAGGCATCCCTGGTACCTTGGTACTAATACGGTTCCAGAGCCAGTAAGCCAAAACTTGAAGCTTAAAGGCTCGCTCGCAAGTCTTGTCTGGCGTCATGCCTCGCCTAGCCTCCCTATTAAAAAAGAATTTAAACAGGGAGAAAGTGTAAAATTGCCCATTGCCCGACTCGAACACAAAAATGTATTTGTGATCTGCACATAATGTATTTTAGGCAGATTGTCATCACAGTAGGTGCAGTAGATAACAATCAAATTAAAGTGGATATATGTTGGATGTAACTGAGCACCAGGTATTTATGTGTTGAGGAAACTGTATATCAGCTGCTTTTTCTACTGGTTATTGCCAGTGTCATGTTATCTTTCGTGGTTTCCGAAGGTTGTGTGTTCGAGTCAGGTAATGGGCAATTTTACATTTTCTCCCTATTTAAACAATGCTTTTCTGATTGAACAGCGGATTAACAGAACTGGTTGAACAAAACATTGCTCATTAACAGGACTGGTTGAACAGAACTTTTCAGATCATAATCCACTACTGGACACACCCATCGTCACCACCCTAGCCCTCCAGAGTGATTAACAGAGGAATGATTAAGCATGATTTTATGTTGAGACAGCATTTGATTAATCAAACTTTATATGGTTACTGAAACGAGAGGGGGGCGCTATTGTTGAAAGGACTTCACATCCAGCGACTGCGAGTTCAGCGGCATAGAAGTTCAAAGAAATTTGTATACCGTCGGATGCACAAAAACAGAACGGAAGTCTGGACGGTCGTATCGATATATATTCTGTGGCAACGGTTGTGGGGTCAGGAATCAGCGTGAAATACATGCATGTTATTGTCAAAGCGCCCGAAGGTTGAGTCGAAGTGCGACATACATGTATTGAGTGTTTGGGTCGTTTACATCTGATACAATATCGGGGAAAGGCGCCCCCAAATAGGCAAAGGAAGCATATCTGGATTGAGGAACATTAGGCCAAGCTAATCCTGCGTCTACAGCACGTACAGATGCAGTGCACAATGCCAGACAATGCATTAAGTGCCAATCCAACAAGGGCGGTTGCGACGGCCGGCACGAATAAAGGCCCATACGTCGAAGAGCATCGGCCAGAGAATGTGACTGTATATAAGGAACTCACTCGGACTTCACCTCTGCCGCAAGAACCGACGGAAGGAACGTGTCGGAAAAAATTGCAAGAAGAAGGAGGGATATCATCCGCGGTCTACCTCGCCGTGAACGCCGATCTTATGCGCAGCAACCATCATGCTGTGGGATAGTTGGCGGCTGACGCAGAGGCTACATGCACGTCAGCAGCGTTGAGTGTTGGCAGAATTCTACCGTCCTGCCATTCGCATCAGCACGATGACAAAAACAGCGGCCCGCCAGGTTCGTGCCAACTCGGAGGGAAAATAGATGGCAGGCCGGTCTTTAGCTTGAGCCGAAGTACCAGGTCTAAATTCTGACAAGTCGAGCGCTCGCAAGCCCTAGAATCGCGCATATACGGCATGATAACACTGGATTTCATTAGTTAGATGTCAACTGGGCACGCCAGAACCATGAGACGGAGGTCGTTCTACGAGAGATGATCACTTCTGTATCCCGATGGGTTCTTGCACGAAAAGTAAATCCCATCATGGTGTTGATCAATGAAACGGTTCGGTAGGACGTCATTTATTGCAGTGGCACTTACCTGGAAGTAGAATGGGCAGTGCAAAATCGGACGAGGCCGAGACATCTATAATATATGCATATTAGGGGAGACGTACCCCAGAGAACGGGTCGCCAAAAAGCGGATGACGATCCATTTGGATTGCGGAGCCGGGATCATGGAAGTTGATAGGATAGGATGTCAGTTTGCCTGCACAAAGGACGTCTGGGCCAGAACGGAAGCATGGATCTGTGTGTTGAACACAAATTACTAATCTGACTCCTATAAGCAGGAAGATAACGCAACAAGGCCCATCGTGGGGTCCAAATCCGAATCCAGCAGCCCAGTGTGTTCGTGGTTGAATACACAAAGCTAGAGAGTCGAGCTGGGGGAGTCCTGGACGGGAGTCCAGGCGTTGGTCCCGGGGCGTAGATGTGGACGATGAGGAGCAAGGAAGCAACAAGGAAGTCGGCTAATTGATCCGGTGATCGACACAGCCACGCATCTTTTTTTCTTCCACTATGGCAATCAAATAATTGAATTCTACGACTGCGCCGGTGGATCCCGTCTCATACACGATTTGACGTTGCAACTCCCTGGTAAACGCTATCTTCTTAGTCAAGTAACGAGCAACGTTTTAACTTTTCGCTGTCGCGTTCCTTGCGCGTTCCTCCGGAATTCCAATTTCTCGATCTCAATCTCCTCTGACATGGCGCGAACACTGGCATCACCGAGTTCTCGAGGTCATTCAAAAGTCAATGCACCGCCGAGCGCCATAAATATTGGACTACACCGCACGCACGGGTTGCTATCGTTAGCACTAGTCACTGCGTTCCGACCCCTTGTAGACAGAGGGTCTGTCTACCCCCGTAGACGAAGGATAGGCAGACCTGTTTGCCTACCTGTGTCTATATCATGTAGACACAGTTAGTCTACATTTGTCGACATCGGTCTACGTCGGTCCACGTACGTAGACCGACATGGACCGATGTCGACGCACTTAGACCGATGTAGACAAATGTGGGAAAATCCGGAGCTACTAAATTTAGTGCTCACCAATAAAACAGTAAAACAGTGGGAGGATGGTCATGAGCTGACCAATCCAGTAGAATAGCAAAATGGAGGCCAGATATGCATTATGAAATTGAGGGAGGTGTGTCTACATGTGCCTACGGTGTTGACGCACGTAGATATATGTAGCCGACACTGCGTCGCCGGACGTAGCCGCACGTACACCGACATAATGGCGTACACATACGTAGCCGGACGTAGCTGAATATCGACACTGATCGACACATGTCGCAGCACGTAGAACAATGTACACCTGGGTGCGTCTACATAGGGGGGGAACACAGTGAGTACTGTCCCTGGGAGCAGATTGACAAAATGCCGTTGCGAGCAAGCTTGAGGAATACCTATACAGTTGCCCATCTGTTTTATACACCAGAACGGTGGCTGTTGCATAACATAGCCACCAGGGGCTGTGGCACAGCACAGCACACTCTTTGGTACAGGACATATTTGGCAACAGTATAGGTAATCCATGATTTTGGCGGTGATCTGAGGAGGGCCAAGGGAGGGCATTTAACGGATTTTCAGCCACTGAGCTCGGCAGTTACCGGGAGGCATTGCTGATATTAAGTAATCCTCGATCGAGGCCACGATCGAAGGAAGGTATTTACGGAAGGGAGAACTGGAATCTAAAACGGTACCAGGAACACCGAACGACGCAGAGATATAAAAAACGGGGGGTAGGCACGGGAACCTACGCTCCCAGACAAAGATTGCGGTAGTTGTCAAGTAGTTATTCAAACGGTTTGCGAAAACACGCTGAAACCTGGGAAAATGCGAAGAAAAGACCCCGGAGACCAGTTTGGGGAGGGGTCCAAGCCGAGGTCAGTGTCCGGGATTCCGCTGCCGGTCACCTCTTGCAAGGTTCAGCCTCCGCCTTGAAGAGGCTTAATTCTTGTCATTTTTGGATACAGACATTGCAATTGCATTGCAAGCGGCGGTAACCAAGCGGTAACCATCACGATCGGGAGGGGAATATTGTTGTACTTCCCGCATCCTTCCCACCTTATAACTCACACCCGACGGCCATTCATCTCACTTCTTCGCCCAAAGTCACTTCCCATTCGTTTCTCGTCTTCAAGGTTCTCTCGATCTCCAAGCACTGTTCGCCGCTGGTTGGCCTTCAGTTAGTTCTAGCATTGCCTCGATGGCGCTTGCGAAGCGAACCGACTTCACATGTCCCAACACCGACCTCGCCGGAAACCCCTTACTCGCCGCGACCTTGACACACAACGACGGTGGTGTGACTGTGCCTGGTCTGCCAGACGTGCCTGGTCTGGGCATATGTCAGTATGGCTCAGGATTCTGTGACTACGACCCCGAAGTGGGTCCAACCTCAATGGTCTGCATCATGAAGGATCGCTCATTTCAGGCTCTTAGACTGGATCGCTGCTTTCCAGTGCCACGGACCCCCATTGCGTATCTAACGCTTTGGTGAATACAGCGTATGTGAACTTTTCTACTATGTATCGCGTCTAAACTGGAATTTCACTTTCACTTCAACGACTGCTTATTAGTGCCAGTGCCTCAGCTTCTTCCAGCGTTATCCCATCATCAACGTCGCTATATTCTGGTGGACCATCCAGCGCGCCCATGTCAGTCATGTTTCAATCATTCGTCCCTTATTCATTGCTGTAATACTAATAGTGAAATTTCTAGCCCAACCTTGAGCCATTTCGCTATTGCCCTCTGGATAGCTTACATACTGGCTGTACCACGATTTTCCCGGCTATCTCTCCGCCACGAGTCGTCGCGCCCGGCAAAGCATCATTTTACTTGAGAGCGTGCGGTTGAGTGGAGATGAAGCACTTCGGCGCATCAGGCATTGAATTTGGATTAATCTGTTATTCCCCATCTTCTGTCCATGCATCGATACCCCTCCGAGACACAGTCTTAGGTCCCGGGCGCATTTTACCATCTCTCATGTCCACCGAAAATAATTCAGCCCCGAGGCCAGGAAAACCGCCGAGGCACGTGTAATTCACTCAGACCTCCCTGTTGTTTTGCATCTGAAACACCTCCGTCCCGTCGGATTGTCGCATATCTTACTACCCCCAAACGTTTCCACTACTACTGGCTTCTACTATGCCAAGTATGGGCCCAACCGCACAATTATTGGTAGTTCTGAACCCAGAACTGCGGATGTTGCTGAAGCCGTCAAAAATGGCACATATCCCTGCTCCATTCCATGAACATCTCACCCTTCCGGGAACCTCAAATCGCCTAAAAGCGGTGATTCCCTTCTACAAGCCCATATAGGATTCATATTTTTAGGTGAAGAACCGGGATCATCGTCGAATTTTATTTCGGCGGTGGGAGGGACGACAGTTCTTCAAAGGTTGGGCAAGTTGACAGGCTTCATTTCAAAAACCAGGCCTAAAGGTGCGGCATTGCTCGGCACAAACCCATTAGTAAAGTGTGGGAGGTGTATAACAAAAGTTGTAGAGGGGAAGCAGGGCTACATCACCCATACCAAACTCTTGCGGTGATTCTAGGATTCAATGGAGGACTGAATTTTTGCAACGGGCTCGCATCAGATTGGGCCGATACTGCTAGGGCGCACTACTACGATCCGGTGCGGGAGGAGCGGTTCCACGTACGTAGGTTCGTAGGTGCGTAGGAATGTAGGGATGGTAGGTGAGACGTGTGTGAAAGTGGTCTGCTGTCTCGAGGAGCTCGCAAGTAGGTAGGTGTACGTTAGGGCATACGAATGGGGGCCATAATGTTCCGTGTTGAAATCTTAGATGCGGTGAAGCCAGGGAGCAGATCTTCCAGGGAATTCCCGGCAGATAATTTGTTACAGCATGACCTTGGCCGTTTAAGTTTCCAGGGAAGTCCCGGGAAATGTGTTTGAAGTAAGGCCGTCGGGGTGCTCGGGCGACATGACCAAAATGTCCGGGAGATCCCTATCTATCTTCCCCGGGAATTGTGCGCACAATTCCACACCTGTAGGCTTTTTTTTTGAGTTATAGATTTGCAAGTGCCAATTTCTGAGACAATTGTGCGCGAGATTCCCTTGGCCCAGAGGGGTAACGGATGGGTGGGGCCGTCCGGGGGATTATATGGGTAGGCGAAAGGCGTAACAAAAAGAAAAGGCGAACTGTTCGCACCGGAAACAGCAGCAGAGGTGCTGCCAGTAGCGCTGGGCGTGCCCGAGATATCGCCTGCGGGGTTGGAGGGAGCGAAAGCAGTGGTGTCGGTCGGGGTTGCGTTGGCGTTGGCGGGGACTGGAAGAACGGACGGCGAGTTAGTGGAATGACGGCAGGAAGAAAAAGAAGGAGAAAAACAGAGGCGTGGGGGGGGCGGAGCAGGGGACAAAGCAGACAGCAGGAGCGGAAGGAGGGAATTTGAATGCGGAATGAGAGGTAGGAATGGGAGGCATACAAAGGAACGCGCAGGAACGAGTGAGTGGAATGTGCGGTGGAACACGAGGAAAGATAGGGAAGACGAGGCAGGACAGATTGGAATTGGGAATAAAGCGGGGTGAGACAGAAAAGTATGAATGGAGCGATAGCGAAACGGATACGGCGGGGACCGAATAACAAAGCGACGGGATCGCGCACTTGGAAAGAACCAAAGAGCAGGAAAGCCACGCACGAGCACCGGACTGCTGCTCTACCAGCGCGGGAGCCGCGTCCATTTCATACTCCTGACACTTGGTGCCGAGATAGCCCTTGACCGTTGCCTAGAAGTTGGCGTTAGTACAAGCGCAGGCCATGTTCGTGCTGTAAGAGCACATTGAATTAGGTTTAAGGAAGAAAAGGATAGAGGGGGGAGAACATAAGGGAATAAAAGTAAAGGAAGCACGCACGCAGTCTAGCACTTGGTCGCAGCCGCAGCAGTATCGAGACAACTCAGGACGCATGGGGTGAGACCCGCGGCACTCGCGCTGGGGCCGGCTGACGATTCGGACACGACAGAATTGCTCTTGGGCGCACCTTCGGAGTTGGAGACGCAGGATGCAGCGCCGATGGCGAACGGCGCGGTGAAAACCAGATAAACGAGGGAGAGTTTCATCGGAAGGTTTTGTGGTGGTAGTGGGAGACAGCAAGAAAGAGGAAGCGAGAAGGAGAGCGAGGGTTTGATAAATATGTCAGGTTGACTTTAGTAAACTCAATCCCGAGCTGCTCATGGGCCGTCCTCTAATTTGGTCCCGCTCCTCCTTAGCCATTACTTTGAGAAAGGCATCGTTACATCGCGACGAAAAACTAGGGCAGCTTCCAGAGAAAAACAGAACTCCAGCCGTGCTGGTCGAAGCGAGCCTACGAGGTGATCATGGGGGAATTGAGGAAGGGGCAATCACCGTGACAGTAACGGTGACGCGGAATTCAAACTCCGCTGATTGATCGTCGTTTCTCTTGCTCTCACACCATCCACTTCCGAGTTGCGCGTCAAGCCTCAAGCTCTGCCTCAGGCCAACCGGACGCCCTCGCGCCCTCACGTCGACACCCCCTCTGTATCCTTAGAATCCATTCATGTTCCGCGCTTTTCCCCACCTTGACGAAACCATGACATCTTTCGGCTGTCGACGACTTGTCTTCTCGTGTCCATCCTTGTGCATCTTACTCGGCGCTACGACTTGGCCTGCCACAATGGAGTGACCCGCCATTAGCATGCATTATTTTGGTAGAACTTCCAGAGCTCGACTCACTGAGGCGCCTCGTTTTCTTTAGAATCGCCCAAGGTTTCTCAGAAACCCCTCTGATTGTGCCCAGAGCCAGACGAACAGTATTTGCTGGAAATCCTGTCAGTTATCCCTTCTATCGGGCTTTTCCCCCTTCACCATATGTCACTCACCCACCCCCGGCATATCATTTAATATCCCGTACCTTCGGAAGTGAGGCCAGCAAGTCATGTCATGTTCTTGACCTGTGGCGTTCCTCGTTCGTGGACTGGGAGCAAAGTTCTAACCCTGTGTCCCAAATATCGCTCTCACGCGGGCATCAGTCCTTCTTCCCTGTATTTTCACTTTCTTTTAGCCGTAGCTGTGAAAACTCATTGCCAGAAATCGACACAAATATCAGTCCGCCAGCTTTCCCACTAAACTCAGTCATATTTGACTCTTCGGGGCACAGGACTATTTGAACGTAGAGCATCATTTCTTCAATATTGGCGCGTGACTCCCCCCATCCCGACACACTTCTTGCCCCACCCCGCCGACTTGAAAGACGACGTACTTTACGCAATAACCGTACTCATTCGGTTTATCCCCGCCCCCTCATTTCTTCATCCATTGACCTTTCACGCAAGCCTCACGACTCGAGAATTGGACGCGATGCAAGATGCACCGCCAGCGTTCAGCACTGGAAAACTCGCTGGGGAATCTTCGACCGTCGATGACTATTTGCGTATGACATTCTTCGATCTGGCCCAATACATTGCATAGCAGTACGTCGCCCCACCAACCTCCGCTGGGATACCCATATGTCGCTGGCGAGCCACAGTTCGGCATCTGCATATCTGTTGAGCTTTTTTCTCTGTTCTGACATGACAAGGATTCCTCGTTGACTGTACGGCAGAGCCCCAACCAATCAATCGTTTTTCAATTTGGCGAGTTTCGACTGGCGGGTTGTCTTCGCAGTCGGTTACTGCCAGTGGTCTGTTGTTGCTCTCGCACATGATCCTCCTCTATCTAAATATTCCCGTCAAACCATACTGTTCAGGCCTGTCGAGGTAAGTTCCACTTTATCGGTCACATTCGGGTGGGTTCACCAATCGCCGCCAGACACGCTCTTCGCCTCCCCGCGTTCGGATTTAATAATTAATTTTCCCTTATTTGCATTGATCTAGGATTCGCCGCTCGCCTTCCTATGCCTTTGCTCGCATCGTTGCCTATATGCATAGTCCCGGAATGTGGCGCCTCATTCCCGGATTAGAGAGCTAGGATGCGCGACGACGCGGACGTCCTCGGTGCGAAAGAATGGATATAGGGTCGTAAAATCATACTGTACGCGCTCTCGCTCGTCAGGATGGTGCTGCAGCGCCCCTACAACTAAACGCTGAAGATTTTGATCAGGTTGACATGAAAATAATTCAGTGGGACCTACGTCTCAGTTATATGTGAGGAGGCTGCGCATCGTACATGGGCCAGAATCATTCAGCATGCAGAAGACAGCTGGAACTCATCAACGCGTAAGCGTTCGCGTTTCCGCAGTTTCTTGATTTTCCGTTTTGCGAGAGTACCGCTACGCGTAGAACACGTGGAGGTTCGAGGTTCATACGAGTCAACGCCGCCGGACCACTGAAACGGAAACAAACTATGGTAGTATTGGATTCTGTACATTTGGGTTGCGTGCCGCGGAAGCTGCGAGGTGGGGGAATGCGGATGGGGAAGGACGAGGGAGAAGCAGTTCATGGGATGCTCCTCCAAGTGCTCAGAGAGTCAAAGTAGCGTAACCGCCTCAAATGAGACGGCATGGTCAACGTTGACTGTCATCGGACACTCGGGGAGAGGGAGAGATAATGGAAGGGAAGGATCCAGAAAAAGTGGGGAGAGGTACGGGGTGAGAGCACTGCGTGAAGAGCGAGAGGGAGAGAGCGCGCGGGTATTTGTGGCGTAGATCGTAGTGGAATGTGGTACGGCGTGGTGTGGAACGTCGCTCGAGCCCGGGGGCACGCTCGGTGCAGCGTGAGACGCGGGGTTCCGGTCATTCTGGAGGCGTAGACGGGATGGACGAGGTGCGGGTACGGGCACGGGTGAAACGACGAACGAGTAGATGTAATGCAAGGGGGAGGGATGTGAGGAGGTAGGAAGGAGAATGAACGCAGTAAGAAGTGCGGAGATACAAGGAATAAGACGACGACGCACCAGGATGCCCAAGTCCGACAAACCTAGACCCATCACGCAGGAGAGAGACAGAGTGGGAGCCAAAGATGCGAGCGTGCCTAGGCTGGAGCGCACGCATTACAGCAACGCGTGGATGAGCGGGGCAGCCGGTGGATAGGTATCAGCATCACCGTAGAATTAATAGGAAAGCGCACGCACTTGAATATTAGGACAAGTATCAATGTACGGGGTAGGGGCGTAAGAGCAGAGAATTAGACCCCGGGGCGCATCACAGTTGCGGAGTGTGGACGAGTTGGGTGCAACACGGTAGGTACGAGAGCTGCGATGATGAAGCGACGATAGGCATCCGTGGGGAAGACTGGGGCCATTCTTGGTGAGTTTGAGATGGGGAGGGGCATTCAAGCGTTTGTAGTCGTAGATTGGGCTGAGGAGAAAGGGAGGGCGGTGGATCGAGCGTCGAGCGGCTGGCAACGTAGATCGCCGCGACGCTAACAGACGGCGGTGCCACGCAGCGCCAAGCAAGTGCAGTGGCGGCAATGTTTTGGCGGCGTTGTCGGAGCGAGGGCGCACTGGGCTTTTTAGGAAAGAAAGATCGTTCCCCCAAATTTGCGGGAGGGGATTTTGGGTGACATTGGTTTTTTTTGGTTGTAAAATCCCCTCCCGCAAAATTGCGGGAAGGGAATTTGGGAGACAATTTGTTTTTGGTTGTAAAATCCCCTGCCGCAAAATTGCGGGAGGGGGAATTTGGGTGACAAATTTTTTTCGGTTGTAAAATCCCCTCCCGCAATTTTGCGGGAGGGGATTTTGGGAGACAGTTTGTTTTTGGGTGTAAAATCCCCTCCCGCAATTTTGAGGGATGGGAATTTGGAGAACAAGAATTTATGATAATGAGTGTTGAACTGACGTGCAGAATAGAAGTAGGTGGTCTGCATGCGTGCTCCAATTTTCGATTTGTTTTGGGGGGGGGCCCCCCCCCACCCTACTCCCAAAAGTGATAGAGAGATGCCTGCTGGCGAGGAGATCTCGACGAGAGCTTGGTGTAGCTTGAGCGATGCAAAGACCGTCGAGATGTGCACCGCCATTTTTGAAGTAATGATCCGCACTCTATGCGCTTCCTCACCATTGCCTTTTCACTTTTTTTGTTGTAGCGTCTGTTTATAAGAGACTAGAAGACATTTGCATTTATATTTCCCAAGGACTGTGTCCGTGATCCACGTTGAGTCAGTTTGCGACAGCGGGACTTGAGAGTTCAAGTCACGGGCCGGGTGCTGCCAGATAATGGATGGGACTGTCGTGGAAAAGGGGGAGTCACCCCGAACAACGAGGTACATATAACAATACCTACGTGTGATGGAAGACGTCGTGGGTGTGGGGAGCGACTGCGCATAGCTATCGTGATAGCGGCAGTCAGAACTTGCTAGCTGGAACTCCGCTGACTTAAGGCTGCTCGATAGACAACGCAGAGGTTTTGAGAGCAAAGAAGACTGAGCGCAAATTCTGGCCACCTGTTTTGCGATCTTGATGGAAAGCGACCACTCCATCATGTGGCGAGTGGAAGTAAGCATCCATTTGCATCAGCACAGGCACTTTGAATGTGACGAAGCCGTAGAAGGTTAGTAGAAGGTTTGGTTTGAAAAGGAAGAGATTTCGTTCACGGGGATGTTGAATGCTGTGTTAAAACAATTGGGCGGTTTAATACTTGGCTAGTCATCGACATCTTGTCTAGATTTTGGGATCCCTACACATATGGCTAATTCATTCGGGTACCCAAATGAACCACACATATAGCTAGGACGCGCGTACGAATATGGTGTGTTTGCTTGTGGACTCACCAAGGATACGGGAGGTCGACGAGCGGGGTCGAGTCCGGAAAGTCGGGGCGGAAAATGCGGAGCGGTGCTTCCAGGCGGGCGAGGCACGGACCTAGTGACAATTCGCGCGCTCCATCCATCCGAGCAGGGAGGGAGAGCGAGGAATGAATCCTTGAATCCCCGAAGGCGAACGAAGGCGGGAAGTGGATCGCCTGCAACGAGCACGCCATGCGAAATCTATGTCCATATCCAAATCCAACGGCGCCGGGAGAGGCGCGCGCGCGAAACAGAGCTAGACATAAACAGGCTATCGGAAGAGGCAGGCGCGAGCGTTGGCAAGTAAAGAGGGAAAACGCGTGCGAGATGCGAGACCTAGTAAGAAAGGGTATTCCGGGATGAACCAAAGAGCGTAGGGAGCACGGGGAGAAAGAGCTAGGCCCGCACCTCGCGCCGAGGGGCACTAGTATGACGCGCCTTGCACACTGGGTCCGGGGGCGTGACGAGTATGCGGCGACCGGACGCGGCAGTATCTCGTCGTTGAAATACGGTGGAATTGCAGGATTGAGCCGCTGCTCCATGCACAGGGAAATTTAGAACACTAGGAGATAATTTACACCGAGAGATCAAAACCGCCCGCCTTTGCCCTTCGAGTCCTCCCGCGCATACCCCGTGATATGCAGATCTGATGACAGCGTTACACAGCGCAGCGGCCATGTACTTTGGATAGCCCGATAGGCCGCCGTGGCATTTGGTGTGGGGGTTGAGAGTTGGCATCGAGGATGAAGCTCCTGGACGGTCATACATGAAAACGAGGTTAGTCCGCGGGAGAGAGAATGGGGGAGGGGGCAGGAGGGTCTGATACAGAGGGAGGGGGTCAGAACGGCATCGAGGACGTGTAAGGGAGACGCACCCACTACCATGGCCGGCATTTGAGCCGCGTGGATTGGAGCGCAAGTAGAGGGGGAATGCGCGTGGAGCATGGAAATGTGACCCCAAGCATCTGGACGGACGATGAGCGCGCAGGGGCAAGAGGCAAGCGGATCATTAGGCGCTATCGGATGGTTAGCTTGTGGTTTTGATGCCCACCGTCTGCGTCGACGCGTGTCCGCGAAGGACCGAGTGGGGAGGCTGCGAGGTTGACGGAAGCCCCCGCCGTCGGGAGTGCGCGGGCGTCGAAGAAGGTACCCGGCTGTAGATCGTATGGCGCTGGATGTCGTATGTGGTCGGATTGTGATATCGTCCTGGGGTCGCGAGCGCGACGGGAATATGGGGAGACGAGGGGGACACAGAGGGAGACGCCCATCGCGGAGACCCGTTGTGGCGGCTATAAGAGGATGAAAAGGAGGATGAAAAGGATTCGAATCCACGACGGCTACTACCGGTCTACGGTAGGCACTGGATCCAAAATGTCAGCGCTATTGAGTGGCATGGAGGAAGGGGACGCATACCTTCCTTGCGTACGTTTCTTCGTCGCCCACGCGAAGATCATGCATTTAATGTCCGCGCATGAGATAGGCGGCGGGCGTCTACGGGCAGGAGCGCCAGCATCCAGGCCGAGACGGAGTGCCGGGAGGAGGAGGGCGGGTCGGTCGCCCCAAGTCTTCATGTGCGCGTGCGAGTGGGAGGCGGAGGAGTGTCGGGAGGAAAAGCGCGCGCGGAGGGAGTGGGACGCGGCGAAGATTTCGGTTTGATAAGAGGGTCCCGTCGGTGGCGACGGAGACGCCGAGGCCGCAGGTGGGGAACGCGCCGACGAGGGTTCTGCAGAGGGCCGTCAGCATGAGCGGCAGCAGATGAGGGGAAAGGAGACAAGGAAGGAGGGGAGGGGAACAGGAGGAAGATAAAGGACGATAAGATGGGAATGCAAAGAATTATCATGAATTGGAGGGTGGCGACGCTGACATCGTGGAGGACGACAGCGGAGGCGACTCTGGGCAAGGAAAGTGGGGAGTAGGAGAGGAGGTTCATGATGAACAAGCTGGGGATGCGGAGGGACGAGGTGGAAGGTGGACGGGCGAGGAAGGGAAGGAGTATGCGCCAGCGCCGCTTACGTCATCGCGACGACGACGGTGGCGACGGTACGCCATGAGAGCGGCGGAAGAGGAGAGACGAGCGGGGGAGACGGGAAGGGAGGAGGGGACGAGGACGAGAGCGCTATGAGGGGGTGTAGTGTGGAAAGATAGAGCCCCGGATGCGGACACGCTGAATGCGAGGCAAAGGAGACGACAGAGAGCGATGACGGCGAGGGAAATACGAGGGGGCAGAGACAAAGGAGCGGAGGGTGATGGCCAGGAAGCGGATGGAGATGATGTAAAACGTGGAATGGCAGAGAAAGCGCGATACGCAAAGAGGGTAGACAGCCGACGAAGAGAACAAGGGGTGGAGGACGCTGACAGCGACGAGACAAAGGATGGGGGGACGAGGGGATGGAAGACCCGTGTGCGTGTAACATGAAACAATGAAGAAGTGGAAGTGGAGGTGGAAGTCCACGCGGCCAAAAAAAAGTGCAAAGCAAGCCAACAAACCTAACAGCTGCCGCCGCCGCGCTTGGCCCAAACTACGTCCCCACATCCTTCCGTGTGGCCTTGCCTGCGAGCGCCATGAGGTTAGCGCCGAACGGCGCCGCAGGCGCGTCGAGGAACCGCGAGATGAGGCACGCGTGCGCGGCGTGTGTGGCGGGCGTGCGCGGGGGAAAGGCGGGGTCAGTCGACGCGGGGGTGACTGTGGAGAGGGTGGGAGGAGTCAGTGGTGTGGTGCTGGGACGCGCGAACGAGAGAGGGGGGGGAAACGAAAAGGAATTGCGGGGGGCGATTCCGCCTGACGCACATTGACGACGCAGCTCGGATTCCCCACGGCGCGCCGGACGAACGCGAGGGACATCGTTCACATATGCCCACACGCGCGCCCGGGGGACGCACATCCCGCTGACACTGTCCCCGTCTCGCATCGTAACAGCGCCCGCACCCAAAAACTCGCTCACGCAAAGCTCCACCGCCGGCTCCCTCAAAGCCGGCAGCGATGCCCAGGGAAGTCAACAAAAGACTCTGCCCCCGTCCAAAGAATACACCCCCACCCGGATCGCTCGTCGTCGTGGTCACCCCGCTCGACGCGTTGACATTACTCGACGTCGACGAGGCGCTGGAGTGCGACAGCTCGCTTCGATGTCGGCTTAGGTGTCGTCTACGCTCTCTTCCGAGTGGGATTTTGAGTGCGAAGTTAGGGTCGGTGGAGTGCGCGTTTGAAGGCGTGGATGTGGAGGCGGAGTGCCGCACCGTCTAGTGCCCCAGCCCCACGGAAAGCCGAAATGAGATGCCCCGTCTGCACGCGCTGCCGATCTGGTGGAAGCGCAAGCTGCTTCACGGCGTGTAAGGCAACGCAAGGGGTGTCCTGAGCGATGGCATCGAGGGAGGAGGGAGGGGAGGTAGGAGGGTGCGGAGGATGGGGTGGCGCCGGGGAAGGAAGGGAGGTGGATCGAGGGGGAAAGACTATGTGCGTCGCAAGAGGAGATGAAGCGGTGAGACGGGAACTGAGACGGGAGCAGACGGGAGCAGAGGTCTCCACGACGTCACGTCAATGTCAACGTTGACACTTCTGATCTCAACCGCGTCCTGCCTTGCTTGAGGTCTCAGTCTCGGGTTGCATTCCTTCCGCACCAACAAAACACACTCACAATGTTATCCTCCAATCATGAACGAGTCGGTCACTGGTCTTTCTCCGCCGACCGGTTCACCATGACGCCGTTTCGGATCGATCGTGATGTCTGCCACTATTTACGTCGAATTAACTTAGCATCGCCCTTACGACGCATTCCATTGGAAGGTGCCCAATCGCTGGCCACGTCACGCCTGCTCACTTCCACCGCCAGCCATGAGCTCTCTCCTAGGTCCCTGCATCGCATCCAACACCGACATCTCTGGGATTGGGGTGCGGACTGCAGCGTATGCCCAAAATCTCCTCAGCTTCGTACCCGCATTTCTGGCTCTTCGGGACAACAAAATCTCGAAGGGAGAGCTGAAGTCACTGGCGGAGCAGTCTATGACGATCCTGATCAGCGCCTATGCCCTCTTAATCGCGGCTTTTATCCTGGCTCGTAACCAGTTGGACAACTATCATACAACCATCGTGCTCAACCTCAGTTGGATAAATAACACGAACACCTTCATCTACATACTTC